>JARLTB010000219.1:2147500-2410000 GCA_030141615.1 Unio pictorum | reverse complement strand
TGTACTTGTTCTTCATACGATGGATGCAACTATGATTTAGTTGCGGTTATGATGGTGTGATTAGGATTTTTTTCACAACTTCTTTGGTCACACACGCACGCACGCACGCACGCACGCACGCACGCACACACACACACACACACACACACACACACACACACACACACACACACACACATACATACATACATACATACATACATACATACATACATACATACATACATACATACATACAATGTCCTATTTCTAGTTTATATCATTTGTAATACTTTCCGGTTACATTATATTCTTACATGTTCACAGTTAGGGCACGCCTAACATTATACAAGTCTTCCGTGACAGCCACTCATTTCATCTTCAGTTTTTAGTTTCTTTTAATGATGTTTACTTCTTTCTTTTGATCCCACAATAAATGTCATACCTTATTAAGCGATAACCTATCAACAATAAATAGGATAGAAAAATCAAGACTCTAATTCTGCATTTATTGTAGACTTTAAAAAATGAATACGCAAATGGAATTTTGGCAAGGATCATTATTTAAAACATTTGATGGACATGTTAATTTCAGCGATTCAAAATTTGTGCACACAAGAGAGGTGCGCGCCCTTATAAGCGTGATATCAATTCATTCGTCATCGCTTGCGATAACAATCTGCTTATCTGCTGATTGACTACAAACAATTCAAGAAGTTTGAACGGTTTAAAGTCAATAGACCTTTCAAAAGGTCAACATAGATAGCATTGTCAAGACAACTTTTGAAGCAACCATAATCGCCAAGACTATCTTAAAATTGCAGTCAAAGTACGCCAGAATTATAATTTTTTAACCTTAAGTGTCACTCATTTTTTTTTTGTTGAAGTATCATTCAGTACATTCATGAAAACCTTATACCGGTTATCTTCTACCAAGAGATGGAAGCCATCCTTCGAAATGAGAACTGTACTTATATTTTAAGTTTCTTTTGGAGAGTTTTTCTATATTTGGTATTTACTATAAATAGATGTATCGGTGTAGTTTGTATTTAAAAACAAGGTTAAATTCTAGGTAGAGCTAAGTTTTAGATTCATATACTTAGTACTAGGCGTTAGTGTTTGGATTAAAAAATGTACTTTGCACCTGATGTCGTACTTTACCTTTGTACCCCAAGACATATTGTCAGTGCTCGTATTCAAAGCCAGTTCATCAGAACACACAAATCTTCTGACGCTGACTGTAGTTCACCAGAGTCCACACTGATGGCTTTCAATTCTTGTACAGTGAACAACGTGGCTGCTAAGCTGCTAAAGCATTGTGGGATATCATATATATATATATATATATATATATATATATATATATATATATATATATATATATATATATATATATATATATATATATATATATATATATATATATGTACACGCTGTTTCGTGGCTCTGCAGTCTTACACTCGCATTATTTCGAAGCCCAGAACTTAAAAGCGTATGTAACCCTTTCAGACTTTGATTTGCTGAAAATTAGAGCCATCATAGAATATCGTTCTGGGAGCACTAGAAATATATTAGTACAAATTTCTATTTAAAAACCTATTGTACGTGATATCTATATTTGTATCAAAGGCGTTATATTAAGATAAATAAAGGTGGAAGGATAAGATATTCTGTGGGACCTAATACAAATCCAAATTTCGAGGGGAAAATTACGCTAAAGACATGATTACAAAAAGCTAAGAAGAATTGTTGGGAATGTTCTCGTTCTAAAATGAAATGTGGCATGGTAGCAAAACCATTGTTAGACCATCAATTTTCTTTGCAAAAACTGTTATTAAGTTTTCCAGAAGAAAAGTGTATTTCTTCTTTGTTTTGTAAAATACAGAAGAAGGGTCAAAATGTTAGGCTGTGTGAGTTTCTTTAAACTCGGTCAATTTATAGTCTACATGATGACGAGCTGGAGAAATATTGTAGAGTTTCGTGTTACTTATTGACGTGTACCCCATTTTGAAAATAGACAGGAGAAACTGACAAAAAAATGAACAATTTTAAGTTTTTAATGACATTTGTAAGTTTTTTTTTTACATTATTGCAAGACGTCTTCTGCGCAGAGAGTTAAAGTACATAGGAATAAAGTTCAATATTGCTCTTGTCTGTATCTACCTTTTAGCCTGAAACTTACCATTTAATTCCATACTCTTAAATAGAGATCTCGCGTAAAAATAGGTAATTACCAGTACTGAATCTCCACAAGCACGTGTATCTGTTGAGACTGTAAATACACTAGAAAGATGGCATATTTAATGGTGCCGAAAGGTGTTAAATAAGATTGATTTTACAATGACCACACGTCCCATATTGTAAAGGATGTCCCTTATTTTACCACTTTACTCGGATCACATACATATTTATATTTTCATTATGCGACTCCAAAATTAAAGAATGAGATTTAGAAAACTGTTTCTTCTTAAAACGTTTTATTAAGTATATTACCGCACCTTACTTCAATTAGTAATGAAGTATACCTATATCATCCAAGTCTAATCCTATGTATACCATCAGATTTAAGCTAATCCTAGAAGAGTTTTTATTAATTGCAATATATATATATATATATATATATATATATATATATATATATATATATATATATATATATATATATATATATATATATATATATATATATATATATATATATATATATATATATATATATCAACTCAGATATATGTAACATAAACCAGCCTCCAAACTGACAGACGTTTGTCCAACCACCGCATCATACGCGGTAAATATGTGCTGCAATTTCGAGTCAAAAGGTTTTTGTGCATATTTCGTAGTCTACTGCTCCAAACCAAACACTGCAAATATCCATTCACAAATACATTTCAGACAACAGGGGAGTTTCTGCATCCAGTAAACCTTCTTTCACATGCATATCGCAATATCAATGTAATGTTTAATAATTAAAAATATGTTCTGTTTATTCGAAATCACTCTTGTTCTTTGATTTATAGTTTGTAAGAACAGTATAATATACTTTTAAACGTCCATACAAGTTCAACATTGGTTGGGACTATTTATTAACGCAAAACAAATGAAAGGTGCAAAATCTGTCAGAATGAACGAAATTATTCATTCTTCTTACTATCTAAATAATTGTCACTGAAATAAAAACTATTTGGTAAAAAGATGTAAGATCCTCTATATATGACACGTTTAACGTTTTGTCTGATAGATACGTTGCAACTGAAAAATATAAGTTGTGACATGTTAATATTCTCATTGCCAGACGTGTTTTTGCTAGGTCCACGTTAGTGGAAAAGTCAAAACAAAGCTTATAGTTTTTACAGTCGTTGCCGACGGCGGTAGCGTTTTGTGATGGTTTTGATCACTGATGCTCCTGCGCTTATTTTCTTTCACGCTTCAGTAAATTTTGTCAACATTTTCGATGGTTTATTGTGAGGCAGAGTAAATGTTTTATTGCCACAATCGCCTTGGGGTGAAGGTCACATTCACAGAGTAGATGGGATCAGGTATAGGTTGAAGGTTTTCTTTTGTTTTTAAAACTCATAGATCCCTTATAAAAGATTATGTTCATTCTTGTAATGAAGTCATGCAGCAAAGCCAATTCATATTGATATTTATATATATCATGTAATGCAACAAGGGTAACAATGACTCCGTCGGTTGATATGTGAATCTAATGATTTAATTCGTGCATTTAAGTCGGAACCCAGTTACATACCTATTTTAATAGTAACTTGCAAAAATTGCTCGAGAAGAAGATAAAATATTGCGTAACATATTATCTGTTGTTATCGACTCTTTGGTGGGGTGAAGCCTGAACGGGTACACAAACATTTGGGATGAGTATGTGCTAAAATTTTGAAATTCAAGACACAGAACCAATGAATCTTTAGCCCGGAGTCAAACTTAACTGCTAATTCTTTCAGTCCATTCAATCCAATTGGATAAACGTTCTGCCCGACCCATATTGGGCACAGGGCCGTAGAGAGGGATCACGGGGTAACGAACATACGGGCCTATCATAGTTTTTGTTCAAACAATTTGTTTTCTTTTATAAAAATAAAAATTGTTGTTTGGCCCGAGCCCAGTGGATATATTACCCGTGCCCCCACCAACCCACCTCACCCCACCCACCCCTTGTCGGCTATAATTGGACAAATCAAAGGTCCCATGTTTAGATTTCGTTAACACAGCAAGGTGAAATTGTGGCCTGATTTCTTTCGATAAATCATTTCCTTCAGTAGTTTGTTTTCTCTCTTCTTTTTAATCTCTGTTCATCAGTGACCGTTTCACTTTAACTCCCATACGTTTTCTTTATCTCCACGGCTTAAGATTAACGCAGTTTCTGTTCAGAACTATCTTCGCTGATTTGATTGCAGGAATAGTTTAATCAACTCTGAATAAATAGATTAAATTTGATCTGACTTATCCGTAAATAGCTATATATTTCATAAAATTATCGTTATGCCTTAATGCCATTTTCACTCAATAATTATGAAAGTAGATTTATACATTAATAAATTGATTATTTATTCAACACACTAAATGTTGAAAAGCCGACATCTAATACGGGTCAGATTTCAATCTACATTTGTGTATTTACACCGGTATAAAAATGTATTCTTACAGGTATGAGATAGATTTGGCGGCAAGAGTTCATTTCTGTTTTGTTGTTTGATACAACACTGTACCTGAGCCCTACATATTTCCCCAAAACAGACCAAGAATTTTCTCATTCCCCTATTCCATACAAATACATAAAATATTTCTTTTTCAAACAAACCTGTGACCTGTATGGCCTTTAAATATCCCCGATACAGATTGACTCAATAGAGAGCTCTTGCAAGATGTCAAATATATCAAATATTTGCAGATTTAGGTGATCTAGTGTTATAATATACTTATTCGGTTGATAAATTGTGTATTGTATTTACATACGCGTCCACTAATCGATTTGTAATAAAGAGAAGAGGTGTATTAAATTGGCCCTTATTTGCACGAAATCCTGCCTGCGCCATAGCCTAATCTACTTGTCCGATTGTCATCGATAAGATTTTACCAATCATGTTGGTTGTTATCGGGAGGTACAGACGTATTGATCTGGAAATACTTGTGTTTTATGTATGTTATCGTAAACATACAGTCTAGTTTGTTCAAGATATCTTGGTGTCAATGTAAAACTTGGTACAGTCCTGTTTTATCAGGTCTATCTGCTTGTTTGTCTGTGTATGTGTGTGCTTGCGGATTATATGAGTGATCTCTACTGTTCCTAAATATTGGAAATAAATATAGAGAAATAATGGTATTATTATGAAGATGAGGGAGTTCATGACCCCCTCCCCCATATCTCTCTCTCTCTCTCTCTCTCTCTCTCTCTCTCTCTCTCTCTCTCTCTCTCTCTCTCTCTCTCTGAAAGCAATATAATGTATTGATAGATAGAGAGATACATTATCAGCGTATAAACCGAAATAAAAGACATTACAATTTCTGTTTGAAACATAATTAAATTTATAGGTGTTATATCTAAATTCAAGACAAAAACTTGTTGATAAAATGAATATACCTGTGTGCGGACAAATACTGAAGTACGAATATGGGCATGTCATCATTAGACATACAAATTAACACATATGCAAAGTGACAATAAAATAAAACTTAAATCGGCAGAAATGAGCGAAACTATAATTGCCACATGTCCAGGTGCAAATTTACAAACCAGCTACCTTGACAGTTGATTTAATAGCTGTCTTGTGCAATGAATGAAAAAATGGTATTACAAATGTAATGAAATTAGATATGCATACATATAAATTACATATAAATCTTATTGAAAGAGGTCATTGAATATTAAAAGTAAAATGTATTGCGTCTACCATAAAATCCAGAATAGACTGTATGAATATTAAAAGTAAAATGTATTGCGTCTACCATAAAATCTAGAATAGACCGTATAAGTATTTAAAGTAAAATGTATTGCGTCTACCATAAAATCCAGAATAGACCGTATGAATATTAAAAGTAAAATGTATTGCGTCTACCATAAAATCCAGAATAGACCGTATGAATATTAAAAGTAAAATGTATTGCTTTCTATCATTACATCCAGAATAGACTGTAACAATATTCTAGTTTTCGATTGCATGTGTTAAAGCAACTGAGTTTCTCAGTATACTGAAAATCTAGATATTTGTGCATGAGTTTCTCAGTATACTGAAAATCTAGATATTTGTGCATGTTTCACAAGATGAACAGCATGGGGCTTATTTACGAATCACTTGCTGAACGACGTGAATTCCTTTTACGAACAAATTAGTGACATTAATTTTCCGTAACAGAGCATATATCAAATTAAAATGGGTCTAGTTTTTTCTCAAAAGTGGGGAAAAGTATTTCTTTCTTTCTCTGCGTTTCGCTGAAAAGATTTGTACAAAATCACACATTCAAAGAACCGACAAGTATTTATCTGCTTTCTAAAAATATGAGTCTTTTAAGCATACAACCTTCACTGCATTCGTGTTTTCTCTTTTCGATTCATCATTATGTGTGTCGGCTTAGTTATTTTTACTTTTGTTTGTTATTTTTTTTGGGGGGGGGGGGTCGGGAGGGGGTCTTTATATTCAGATAAATATACGAAATTTACATTCTTGGCGAAAACGATGAAAATGGTTCTTGCTATTTCAACAAGGTAAGTTGTACATTCTAAAATTAGATTGAAATTAGATTGGTTAAGACGAAAAGGTGAAATAAAACAGATTCAAATGCAGTGGGATCTAACCAAGATGTCGATGGTGTATTTTTTGTCCACAATTAGAAAGCGGGAAACGTTGGAACACGATGATATTGAAGTAAGTAATAGAAAAGAGTGTGAAGCAACAAGTTTTGTCAAATTCAAGACATAATCATTTCCCTAGAATATAATGTGCAAATAAATAAAAATTTACGGTATTGCGAATTAAATCTCCAAATAAAATCAGAATTATAGACACATGTCCTAATATTAAAAGTTACGTATGCACTTTTAACTTTAATGGAAATGCAAATTAAATCCATCGCTAAAAAATGTTGATGTATCTGTGGTGACCTGTATCGTGGTATTTTATCTACATTCCTTAATTAAAACACAGTAAAATAATTCCATATTTTAATTCAGTATATATCTCAGTCAATGACTCTATCCAATAATCTTATCTTTTATGGACAGTGTGTTTCCTGAGAACAATCACTTGAATTAATAAACTGAAGAAAGATATTCCAGCTCAAATAAATTATTGGACAAAAAATAATACAATTGCTGGATCTTAAAGCACGGATGAATACTTTTTCCAGTAACAAGATTATATAGTACTCTACTTGACTTCAGGTCACAATTAGCATTTCCTAATAAAGATTATATAGTACTCTACTTGACTTCAGGTCACAAATAGCATTTCCTAATAAAGATTATATAGTACTCTACTTGACTTCAGGTCACAATTAGCATTTCCTAATAAAGATTATATAGTACTCTACTTGACTTCAGGTCACAATAAGCATTTCCTAATAAAAATTATATAGTACTCTAATTGACTTCAGGTCCAAATTAGCATTTCCTAATAAAGATTATTACCTAACTAAACATTTCCATCTGGAAAATTCTAAATGCTTACAAGAATAAATGTTAGTTATAATTAGAAGGTCCGTTACTAAAACTATAACACAGAACCTGCAGTTTATATCAGACACTCCAAGGGAATCCCAATATTGTAGACCCAGACCTTAAACTAGCATGTTTGCTTCTATTATTAATAAGTATAATGTTAACCCATACACAGAGCATATTTTTGCTATGCATTAATCGTTTCCAGAATACAAAACAAAATAATTCAGGTCATGTAGAAGAAAAAAAAACTTGATTTTGGATAATGTTAAGTCCAACATGCACTGTTGCATTAAAATAGCATAATAATAAAATAAATAAAATATAAACAAATAACGAACAATACAATATGTATGCTTAGCAAACGTGGCAAAACAAATAAGATCAGTTTATGGATTTCATTTGTTATCAGAGGTTATAGTTGTGCTATTTAAATCCTTTATTTCAAAGTATTCATTGACTTTGAATTAATACATTATTTTGGATAATGTGAATTCATTCAAAGACATTCTGTATTGCACCATTGGTACATCAGGAGCTTCAAGACTATTGGAGTTAATTTTGATCATTCTGTACTTTTGGACTTGTGATAAGACATTGAGGATTATTATGACTTTAATTCAGAATGCTGTGTCTTTTTGAATTTTCACTTTGCATTCAATGGACATAAATTGCATTTTGACTTTTACTTAAAATACTGCTTTAACTTATATATTTCATGACCTAGAGTCGCAAAACAAAGAAAAAGATGTATGCGAAGGCGATAATATTTCGATTAAATGTGAAACACACAGAGAAATAGGTAATTTATAAGATCATTTTATAATATATACGACGATTAAAAAAAACGTTGACAGGTCAGGCAAGAACCATTCGCTTTTGTGTGATTGACTTTATAGTGATTGACTTTCCTGTAAGGGTTACTGATTTCGCCAAGTTCGAACACTGCAATGGAAAAATGGTATCTACCCACTATAGCAACATCATCTTGAAATATTGCTGAATTCAGCAAGAATGGTATGTGCCGGTGAAGCACAAAAGAGTCAATACATCGGGATAAAACCACAAACATGCTGGTATGGAAGCTTACCAATGTCCATGGTATGAAGCACGTTTGCCGCTGCTGCTCCCACTTCATCGGTCAGGCCAAACAAATGCAATGCAAGCCATGCAAGCCTTCCAGAGACACTGTTCTATACATGATCTATGGAGATTTCGAGATATTGAACATACTCTTGAAAGGCCCTGCCAATAATCCAGACCTAAGCAGCACACGGTCAATTGTTGACAAGGTATAAATAGGTATAAATATAGACTCGGCTGTGATTGAGTGTCCAGGATTCCAGTGTTACATCATGTCAATGAGGCTATCGCAGTTTTCATCCAGAGCACGGAGCGTGAGCTATATCAACTCAAAGAGCTGCTTCTAAATCCCGGAGAGATCACTGGGAGGAAAACATGTTGAACTTTCCGGAAGCAAAGAATTATTATTGTACGAGAGAGAGAGAGAGAGAGAGAGAGAGAGAGAGAGAGAGAGAGAGAGAGAGAGAGAGAGAGAGAGAGAGAGAGAGAGAGAGAGAGAGAGAGAGAGAGAGAGAGATTCACGCCTGCATGTCATACAAAGAGCGCTATGTACCTAATACTCAAACTTCAAGCTCTACACCAAGCTTGACATGTGGGTCACAAAGGTTCACAGAGCGCTGGAGCTCAATACATGATTTGGATCTTGGATGTCGCCGTATACACAGATGAGCATGGACCTGAGTTCGATGGCTGAGAATGAGTTTCAGTGGGACTTCTTTAAGCTTCACGGTAATATATCTTGCACGACGTCCTCAACCCCATAATGCCTAAATGGAAGGGAGTGGTTTTGAAATACGCTAGAAATTATAAAATGTTAGCAAATGTCTAATATGCTAAATCAGCAACACAGTTCGTTCACATTATATTATCTTTTCCCAAAAAAAGTTTTTTTAAATAAAACGCATCGAGAATCACATGTCTTCGAATCGAAGACTTGACTTCTGTACTGCACCTTTTTATTTTAGCAACAATTGCTCTATGAAATGGATAATGGTTTATAAGTAGTATCATCAGCAGCAACTGTATTTATACTCTTATTTATCAGTCGTGGGAGCCAAGAATTGCTCCATGTGTACGCACCGCTTGTTTGTGTATGAAACGTGTTAAGCTCAACAGGTGCTCAGGGTAGGTCCACTGGGAGTTGTCGATTCGCATGTTTTATAAAGAAGGGAAAACACAGCTACACTAAATTGAAATGATAGTACCAAGCAAAATCACTGCACACGAATTATTACTCCCCCATCACCCTTTCAAGAGAAGGAAAGTGACACTCTAAGTAACATATAACCTTTAATACAACATAAACAAAAAACCTGCGTGTACATTCTTCCCTCTTTCATGGTATAATAAAGGTCATTAGGTAAGAAATTAAACGCGTCCTTGCAATAACTGTCTGATTACATGCGTTGCTCGATTTCAGTTAAGTTAAACGCGTTATCTGAGGCTTAATATTTGAAAAGAACATGTACAAATAGGCTAAGTATATAACATTTTGAATATTCCATCCACGTACAGGTGCAATAATATATGCATTCCATTAATTTTTAAATTTAGAAGATCACGGATGTTTAAATGTGGTAGTTTATCTTATCAATCACCGCACGAAACGCTGCTGGTTCACTGGGCATCTACAAAGTCCGATTAACTTGAACACGTGCTCCGTAGAGTTTACAAACAAATTTACATTTAGTTTGTAGTTGTACAAGAATAAAACTAACTTGATTGGAAAAGTGTGGATTCTATGGACGATAAGTCTTGAAAAATAATATGCTGACTTGTTTATGCATCGCTTGTCCATGGATAAAGAAAGCAATACAACGGTATTAGTGTGTAATATAAAAGTTTAAAATCGCTCTTCATAACCTTTTTCTACTCAAAGGATCTCTCAAAGATATATATATATATATATATATATATATATATATATATATATATATATATATATATATATATATATATATATATATATATATATATATATATATATATATATATATATATATGGTTTACAAACTAAGCAACATACTAATGGTGAGTTATGTAGTAAGGTCAATATACATTACCTGCATATAGAGCGTAACTAACTGCGATTGGCGTGGACTCTGTACTGTCAACTCATATTCCGATAGCAGATCTCCATTGCAACAACTCGTGGCTTTTCAACGAAACTCGAAATTAAAATAGTTTCGGAATGCACAGAGTGTAGCAACACATACAAATTGCAGATATGAGTTTGCTGAAAATAACACTTACAACTACGCCTCTTTGTGGATTGTTTTAAAAAAACCGGATAACTTTAACCCCATACCTTACAAAAACTTGAGTGTGATGGAGTGTAGGATTTAATGCGGATGACTTTCAAAATGACGTTTGGATAATATGCTATTAAACTGGTATAACAATTCATCTGGACGTAAATTTTAACAAATGGTGCATCTCGTTTTCGTTTTATGTTTTGTTTTGTTTCGTCCCGAAGACCTAGTTTAAGGTGTATTGCATCTTGATAATGATCGAGGTGGGCCCAAGTTCAAACTAACCCAATCGGAACATTTTCCTTTTCCGTCGGTTGCTCGAAAATACCTATGGTACAACTGACAGTTAGTTTAAGTTGTTCTCAGCCAATGATCATAATGTCATAATAACTTAATTAACGCCACATTTTATAACGTGTCATCACTAGCAACTTCATAACCAAGAGTTTCAAGTCATTGAAATTAAATTATTCGATTAATTTGTTTCATTCACAAAGCGTCAGTAATAATAATTGTAAATTAGAGGTACTGATTCCAGTGCCTCCATATTTGATTTGTAACAGTGTGTATGACAAGTGCTGAAAGGGACATTGTTTTGTTGTCAAACGTCTTAATGTCAATCGAGTATACCTCACTTTCGGGATTGCCGCTTTTCGTTTATCGTTCCGGGAGAATTTATGAAGACGTGTCTTCTTTAAAGGAATATTTCTGTGACATGTTTAACCATAGACAGATACAAGTGCATCAGTGGGATGGAAATTATACGATTTACATTTCGTCAATATGTGCAAATAACTTAGTTCTGAATAAACACTATTGATGTTAGTCCAGAGCGGTGCACGCTCGTTTAGCTTGGTATATCAAGCATTAATTTCAACCCCCGCTTCCTCCCAGTTTAGAAGTGCTATTTAAAGAAATACTCGTTGCAACGAAACTAGATTTTAGTGGGAGATGGGAGTCTGAGGAATAAAAAACAAAACAAGAAACAAACGAAAAATATTGTGGGAATTTATAGACACACCGAAGGAAAGGTAGACTAAATGATTGAATCTCATATGAATAATCATATTTCAGTTGTATTACCATATTGCGTTTGAATATGTCATTGCTATTTTGGCATTTCAAATTTGTCAAATTAATCTAAAGTTATTCAAGTCCATTTTCCGTTTCCCCCGACAACAAAAAAATATCATATAATAAAATATCTGCTTGCATCACAATTTATCAGAGAAATAACTCGTCAAAACCTTGTAAATAAAGGAAATCACTTTCCCCATCATTTCCATAAGAAAACGATGTCAAAGCCTTAATTTACAACTCAACTGGTCACATTCTTCTCCACACACGCTAAAGCGGTAATTCTCTAAAATCGCCGATCGGTATGTGATAATCAGATACATTCAGCTAGAAAAAGGAACCGGTTACAATTCCCTTTTCCTTGCATAAACAGTAAAATAGTTTATGAATGGCGTTAATGAAATCCTTTGTAAGATAGATGCGAGGGGGTTTAACAATATAAACACCATTGATGACAGTTTGGCATGCTATTAAGAGATATATGCCTAGATTCGTGGATTTTTTTTTTCTTCTTATCTTAGTCGAAAATGTGAACATTAATCTGTGTTAACCGATGGATGGATAACTATATTTATAAATATGGATAGTTGAACGAAGGAAAGAAAAGTAAAGGCATAAATATAAATAAACGTTTTACAAATTTCTTCATGTGATTACCTATTTTAAATAAATCGGTCTATATACATACATATGAATCTATAAACACCAGTGCGTGTAAGTGAATTAGTACGAGTTTAGTGCACAGCCACATTCTCTAACGGAAACATCGAAAAATAATGACATACTGTGTACGTGTGACTAAGAACACAGACTAATAAACATAATCAATGTTGTTTTCTTGCCAGCCCTCTGTGAATCTTCATTGCCTAGATTGGCCATTTTTTTAAAATGGTGTATGTCTTTCAAAAACAAATTGTCGATGATATATGTCATAAGAACTTATATATCAGATATTCGTATCATCCGTGATAATTGTGATCTCTGTTCTATTCCTTATATGATCTATTCGTGTCGTCTGCGATCGTTGTAATATATTTCCTACTCCTTTCATGGGTTTTTTCAGACATGAAATAGACTCGTCAAATATCTCTACTTTAAGTTTCTTACAAAATCAGCATTCTCATGTCAGATGTGACGTCAGCGTGAATTGACTTAAAAAGACAAAAGACAACACGACAATGTCAAACGTGAAAAACGAATTGTGGCTAAGAGCACACCCATGCAGCCAATGTAGTCTTATGAAGAAGTAATTCGATTTTAATGAGACAAGAGTAATGTGATGGTTACTATTAAACTCAGTCCAATGTTTTGTCCACAGTGGTATCATATACAAAAACACATTATTCTTTATTTTAAAGATATCGTAACATAACATGCCTCTAAACAAGTTATGTCAGGATTATATCGCTAATCTAACCAAAACAAGCTTATCAAATCACGGAACACAATCATCTCACCAACAACAGATAACGAACTCAAGATTATAGGTCGAAAATCAACCATTTTCAAAGCTCTTTTACTGTATCATCACCTACCTTTGGGAATTCCTTATCCATGAGGACGAGTTAGTATTATCTTAATTTAAAACCCTATTAAAGAAATACTTTCTTGATCAACTAGAAAGATACATAAGAGATTCCCATTACAAAATTGTTTCATCGTATCTATAGATATTAAGTGCATGTTGTAATCTATGTATATCTAAACTGAGACATACTTAAATGTGTATACCTACGTGTAGTATATTGCTCATACATGTACCTGTGGAAGACTGTAGTTACATATATTAATCTGTTTTAATCCAGTGTGAGTGCGTGTGCGAGCATACCTGAGTGCGTGTGTGTGTGTGTGTGTGTGTGTGTGTGTGTGTGTGTGTGTGTGTGTGTGTGTGTAAATGATTTATTTATAGCATAAAATGCTAAAATTAAGTTCATGACTGCATGTCAGTTGGGTTTTTCATGTCCAAGTGTGTTATCCTCGTTAAATAATAATAATAATAATAATAATAATAATAATAATAATAATAATAATAATAATAATAATAAAATAATAATAATAATAATAATGATGATAATAATAATAATATTTATTATTATTATTATTATTGTTGTTGTTGTTGTTACTGCTGCTGTTAGTAGTAGTAGTAGCAATAGTAGTAGTAGTAGTAGTAGTAGTAGTAGTAGTAGTAGTGATGCGTTAAGAAAATGGGCATTAAAAACGCGAAATGAGTTCTACCAGTGACAAGTCAACAGATACGAAAAAAAAAATATTGCAACAGTAATATTTCATGAACGCCATTCAGTCCTGAAACAAATGTTTTCCACCTTCGAATGTACTGTAGAATATTTTTGCTGTAAAGTAGTCTAAATATAGTTCTCCGTGAGTCAGAACGTAACACTGTCGTCAATATTTATGTGAGTTAATTCTAAATTCGACATCCGCAACGTTTGACTCAAGACTAATTAGAAAGCACGTTAAATTTTACAGAATTTGAATTTGAGAAAGTGCAAGAATATGTATGTATGTATGTATGTATGTATGTATGTATGTATGTATGTATGTATGTATGTATGTATGTATGTATGTATGTATGTATGTATATATATATATATATATATAAATAGAGAGAGAGAGATAGATAGATAGATAGATAGATAGATAGATAGATAGATAGATAGATAGATAGATAGATAGATAGATAGATCCACCACAGTCCATTACAATCTCTATCACATTGTTGTTGTTTTCATATGTATTATATCACTGGGATTGGGTGAGGTAGTTGTTTGATGTTGTTTTGTTTCCTTCATTTTTTTTGCTTTTTTATTTTTAAAAAAACAATCAAATAGTGAGGGTGTTGAATTTTCAAGGAGTCTATACGTCTTATATATATATATATATATATATATATATATATATATATATATATATATATATATATATATATATATATATATATATATATATATATATATATATATATATATATATATATATATCACCACTATTGTACCATTGTACCATGAACTATCTAATTTGCTTCTATCAATAATTGACAAGTATGCACGGATGTTTCATTGCCATAAAAAGTAAGTATTTATTTTTCAGGTCACCACATCTACATTTTATACGTTTCAATCGGGGCTTTTGCTTCGACTGGGCAAGGTGACCACATCAGATTCTTCTGCATTATTTGGCTTCACTAATTATGTGGCCCAAATCTGCAACAATGTGTTTTCACAATATACAAAGAGCTTCTTCTTTCTACAACGTTATCAATCGGTAACTAGAAGAACAAAATGAACGGGGTTATATAATCAATGAAATGTTCACGTGAACATGTCTGGAAAACAATTTCGCAGCTCTCGAAATTCTTTGGCAGTAATGTGGAAGCTTCTCCTCACTTCAATACATGCCAGCGCACTAGAATTCTAAAACAGATAGACATACTCTTAGAAAGCAGCTTCCCAAACTAAACATTTCCTCTTCGAGGATTACTTTCTGTTTATTAAATTACTGGTTTTCATTTTCATTTTCGGCTCTTTGTTGTTCCGAATCGTTTGATGCACATGGCCTCCCTGGTATTTAAAGGAAAAACAAATAGATCTATTCCAGTCCAAAGTATCATTCCATGCATTTCTGACTAAAGGTTGTAGGAGAGTGAACTTATTATATAGCAATGCACCCGGTGAATAAACAAAACTCAATCTAATATAGATATCTACACGGCGGAAAGTAATTCGGTGCAAATGGTGTGACATGCAGACATTATAAGCATGTGCACAAAATAATGTATGGAGATGCACATTATCAATCAAATGGATTTATTTAATATCTTGTGTAAACAAACCAAGTTTTTTTGTCTTTTTTTAATAAGAAAAGAAGACAATAATTCCAAACGAGTTCATATCACCTTTTATGAAGTTAGATTTGTACAACAAATATATGCGTCCATGAAGTGTGGATTACCCAAGAATGGAATAATTAAAAACAAATGAAATTAAAATGAAATATTATAGCAATTCAGACTAGATTAAACTCTCACAAAGAGTTAATAACGTTTGAATCTAGTAGCACATTTCTTGACCTTTCATTTAGCCAGACAAACGTTCCATATCTATTACGAAAAGCAACATATTGGACTGTGCAATCAACCAAGGAAAATACGTTTGTGTCCATGCCGGACAAGATATGATTGGTTGTTTATACATGCTTTAAACCGGACTTAAGCAAATGTAAGATGTATTAATCCGCTCAATGGAGTACATTGGGCTGGCGGAGGCAGAAATTACGGAAGGTATGATAATATACCATTGACATTGACACATAAGTAAAATCAGTTATTTCGGATTCTTATGACATCTTCGCTATATAGACTATGTAATACCTAAATCGTCATGGTCCTAACGCAGCATTAGGTTACTTTCTGAAATTCATGATAGTCAGGTTAGTTCAGTCTCTTTAGGTAGATTTTCTCTCTGCTGCTGTAGTAATGGCATAATGTTTCGACTGTTAAAAACAGAAAAATATAATAATCAGAAAAATAGCCCATTCATATGTTGCGTTTCATTATAATAGCGTCCACATGGACGAAAATTGATTGGGTTAACATTAACAATGGCCTTATAAATTGAATATTACTTCCAGGCATTATTCTGCTTGCTCCTGACGTCACATGTAAGACTAATATATTCAGTTTCTGCATAGGGTTCAAAGGACAGTTTAATGCACAAAGTTAACGAGGCATCAACCTGCAAAAATAAAAGTTCCATTAAAAAATCATAAGTGATTTCAGCAATATTTATAGGGGTGGCAATTCACTCATCCATTTTTCATGTCTAAAGGTAATTTTTAACACAACGTTGACGCTCATCCTGCAAATGCTGTCCCTTTCCCTGCGAGATAATTTAGAAAACTATTGTGTACTAAACAGCTCGATGCAATTCAAAATGGTTGCCAGACTTAAATGTCCTACTTGATTTGAACCCAGCGTATTTAATCAGGTTACAAGTAATGTCCCTTTATAGTCCATTTTTTAGTACTGAACTTATCATAGTGCCCAGATAACTGATTATGATATTGACAAGTATATTAAAAGTTCAAAGATGAATTTGCAATGATGTTCTTGTCATAAGAAAGAATACATCGTGTCATGGGTCAAACATTTCACTTCCAGCCTCGCTTCAATACTCAATACTCACTGCACTGTCACCAAAATACACACCGACAATCACACCATAATGTTCATATACTATAGATAATAACAGGGCCGCCTTATCCATTAGGCACTGTGCCTAGGGCCTATGAACTTTTCAGGGGCCTACGAAAGTCATAAAATAAAGTATTGAAAACATAAATGGAGTGCTTCTCCTGAAAAATATGGCAGAAATTTGCAGATACAAATTTAATAACGTTTGTAACTCTAACAGTGTAAGATGAGTACTTGAGTTGTGTTACAGTATGTTAACTTTTCTGCTCTTTGCATTAGCAAAGCCACATATGACGTCATCAAATGTCATTTCCCGCATCAAGTCCTTTTCAATTAAAAGTAGTGCCAGGGAGGATAGTCGTGTTTGTCCCATCGTTGACCGAAGATAAGTTTTTATCAGTTTCAGTTTGGAAAACAAACGTTCACCTTCAGAACTTGTTCCAAAAATTGAAAGGTAGATTCGGAAAGCAATATTTACATTTGGAAAACTTGTCACCAACTTATTCTCTATTTGTGCCCTAATCATTTCAGCCACAGTTTTATTGTCACCAAACATTCGTGAAAAAAAAAGAAACTCATCAGTAAATGCCTCTTCCAGATCTGATGGATATATCTCAATTAGTGCCTTCGCTTTAGAAACTATTTCATCAGTTGACAAAGATCTGTCCAGAAGAAAGTTAAACCTTTCATGTAGTGTTGAGTAAGCTGCTAGCCGTTTCCCCATCTTGGTAATAAGTCTGTCTATGATCATATAGAAAGACTGAGTATGGAGCTTGTCACTAGCACTCATACTTAAACCCGGATCAGTATTATCCACAACTTCATCATAAAATCCGTGTCGCACTCGCTTGCGTTGTGTACATTCTTTGTAATCCGATTGTGTCAGATCTTTTGGCATACCTTCATACATTTCAAATTTATGGCGTGTATCATGAAAGTGTAGTATAAGACTGTCATACAACTTGATGATGGTACTCAGCTCAGTTCCAGGCTCCTGTAGAGCTTTATTGACAATAGCAATTTTTTGGAGTAAATCTTTCCAAATCACACACATTAACGCTGTCTCGAAATGGTTCAACTTTTTAATTAGTGGTGATTCTGCTTCATGAGCAGATGCTGGTGGTTGACGTTCGCTTCCAGTAACATCAGACAATGCTTGTCGAATCTCCTTATAATTGGCATAAAAAGTTCTGGTAGCGTCCCTTCGTGCTGACCACCTTGTTGCTGATACCCTTTGCAGCACAAAGGTGTTTTCCTTCATGCGTTCTGTAAATTTTAACCATTGCTCAGTCGGTCTACACATTTTTCTGAGCTTCACCACATCTGTGAAGCTGAGAAAAATGTGTAGACCGACTGAACAATAGAAAAATAGTTCACTGCAGCTGAACAGGTCTCCACAGCAGATGAACCAACCAAATTTAGGCTGTGGGCAGCGCATGGCACCCATTCCGCTAAATTGTTAATCTCTCTAAATCTAGCTTGTACGCCAGAATAAATGCCACTCATATTGCTGGCATTATCATATAATTGTGACCTGCAATTTGCGATATCATTCCCCTTTCCGGGATTTCCATATCTCTCAATGTGTTCCTTTAGAAAAGGATCAAATTCAGCTAAAAGGTCAATGCAACCAAGGTAGTTTCCATTGTTAGGAGAGTTATGTAAATGACTGTCACCACGAAAATCTAATCCTCTTTCATCAAGAAATCTGATCACGGTAACTATTCTCTTCAGGGCATCAGTCTAGTATTTGCACAATTTTTGCTTTTCCTTCTGCAGTTCTTCGTCAATTCTATTTGTCTTCTGGCGTTCCAGCATCCTTGACAGAGCAACAATATGATCCTTTGATTTCTCATGTGATTAAACCCTTGCAATTGCGTTTTTCCAGTCATCGAAACCATCTGTAAACTGATTGTCACAACCGGCGTTGTAACCAAACAGCTTGCACACATAACAAAACACTTTACCAGTTGAAGGAGAATAGAGAAGACAGTCTCTCGTGACAATTTCACCATTTGTTAATATTTTCACAAAATATTTTTTGCGTGCATATCTGATCTTGTCGCCAAATTATCTACCCTGTAACATGAAATCAGACTCCAAATTCTGAGAAGGGATATTTTCTGCATAATAACTTATGAGATCTGCAGTTATTTCCCATGCAGCTGGACCATTTGAATAACTATATTCGTTACCATGCTTCAAATCGACATCTCCTACTGTATACCTATTACTGTCAGATCAAACACAATAGCTTCAGCATGACATACCGCAGAATTTGCAGATACCTGTTCCCTTATAACATTTGTTTCAGTTTGTTTGGCATAGTCAGTCAGCATTATCTCTGGTATTGAGAGATTGTTGGTGTCCATTGTAACCGATGAAGTAAATTAAATGTCATTACCACTAGTATTAATGATGCAGTAATGCAATGAGTATCTCTGCTCACGAATTGGAGCAACGAACCCTGCATTTTTTCAATGTCTTTTCTTTCTCATTCTTTTTCTTTCGTTTTTCAAATCCACTCTCGTGTTTCCTCTTGTATCCATCAGACATGGTGATTTAAAAGTAATTACTTTATTTTAAAATCTTTTAAGAAAATATAAGTAGACAATTAACGAATGCGTACGGTATGACGTAACACCGGAAATACTGCATCAATGCATTGAATAATTAACATTGCGAAAAGTTAATTGAGATTTGAAATCGAAAATGGGTGCGGGTGCATCATCATTATTAAACACGAAGTCGGGAAATAATGTGAAAGTGTTTAGCTTTAATGCATAGTTGGTTACTTAGTTGTCAGTTTTAGTTGAGAAGGGCCTACGAATATGAGAGTGCCTAGGGCCTACGAAGACCTTAAAACGGCCCTGGATAATAAACACATTCTTTAAATCAATACATAAATCTAATCCAAGGATCAACACCAAAAAGTGAGAGAGAGGAAACATACTCTAAAAATAGAATGAAATTGCATTCGTGGGTGATGACCCTCCAATTATAATTGTAAACGGAGTCTTGAAGCTACATGTGGCTAGCTCTTCTAGCAGACTGGTACTCCATTGTTTAGGTTATGTGAAGTAACTATAGAAGGTGTATGTGCCTTGCATCAGTTTCAAGAGCACCACAAGCCCGAACCATATACTTCACAAACATATCCATACATTTAATTAATAAAGAATTAAAGCTTTTTTAAAAATCACACGATATTCTTAAATTAAGAATTTTAAGTGACTGCGTTTCGATAATACCTCCTAAAACCTATATTAATATCAGGAGGATTTCTGTGCTTCAAGGTAAGTACACAAACTTGGGATTTTCGCCATCAGAATGTTTCTTTTTCACTGAAACATACGCCTGTTGCCTGAAGTTGGCACAATGGTATGATACCAGTACTTTGAACTAACTTATTGCACTCCATGGTGTATTATTGAACCTCAAGGAAAACATGTTCTCTTGCATTACGACATCACACAAAAGAGAACAGGGAAGACAAAGGAAATAAAAACTAGGAATCACAATATATCAGGAAATGAGGAATATTTGTTTACAGCGGGCAAAAAAAAAAGCACCGATAACTCCAAATTATTGAAAAGATGTTATTCAGTCAATATAATTTCTCACGAGAATAAAAAAGGAATCCAGAACCTCTTGACTATGGGAAAAAGCAAGTTTTAATTATATTGATAAATAGTCACATGGTTGGTCAATTTTTTTTAGCCAAGTTCAGAGTTAATTATTTTTTCCTTTATCTTTGATAAGCACCTATTTGTTTAGCCTATGTCGTGTTGATAGCTTCCAGCTTCCAAAAACTGAAACGATTCACATGAGAGAAAGAGTGGGCAGCAGAACCAGTTTTATGGCATTGTCGACTACTTCAAAGACAATGATGTAATCAATAAATGTAGCATATGTTTTCTTATTGTTAATTGTTTTGTCGATATCATCCATATCAAATTCACATCTTTTTCTTTAAATTGTCTTTCTTCTATTAAGTTCCGTTTGATTCATTTTTCTATGTTAATTTAATTTCCCTCATTCTTTATGTCTGTCTGTCATATTCTTTATAACTTGTTTCTATATAAATCTTTCACATTAGATCTACGTATCTAGCTAAAATCAACTTAATTCAATTATTAGCTTCAGATCGAATCTTAAGAATATATATATATATATATATATATATATATATATATATATATATATATATATATATATATTGTCACAGGATGAAGCCGGGTAGGGACTGGATTAGTGAAGACTCCGAAAGCAACTGCGTTAATAACAATCTGACACCATTATAAACAAAAGATAAGGAAAATCATAAAGTTCCTAACATGGAACTATCAAAAAAAAAATAACTCAACGAAGAAAACTCAAAGGATGATTTTAATGAAAGGGATTTAAAACTAACGTGAATAACGTCTTATCACCCGATCAACAAATACAAGTATATGCATGAATTTACGAATAAATCGCTCTTATAATGTGATTGAGATGTAAATGTCTGTAAATTTGATTATATCGTTCATATAACGATTTAACAATGTAAAGGCATGTAAGTTATGATTTTATCGTTCATGTAACGATTTAGCAATGTAAAGGTGAAATTTGACGTCCAAGATGTATCTCCGGTTAAACCCGCTCTAGTCAATGGTCAAGGAGTCGACACGCGTGGTTCATTCATCGCTGTATGTTGAAGGATCCCTCGAGAACCCTCACATTTAACACAGACCCGATGGTCGCGAAGCCTTGGTCCCTCGCATTGAGAACACAAGTACACTCTACCGAACCAACGTCACTAGACACAGCGTATACGTCACAAGAAACCACACAGAGTTCTGCGACTACACATCACCCAACTATATATATATATATATATATATATATATATATATATATATATATATATATATATATATATATATATATATATATAAAGCATATATAAGGCAGCATACACACGGCACCATACACAAGGCACCATACACACGGCACATAAAATTAAAACAACTAAAGCGTGTGATACATATGACACGGTTAAGTACGTTTACATTCATATATGTAACATATGAAGCCGTAATCTGGCACTGTCTCTTGCTGTTCGCCACACCCTTGAAGCTCTATAGAACATTGCGTCTTAAATTTAGTATAATGATGAGAATACAGTGCCAGTCTGTTTTTGGTTCTCATTTGAAGTAATTGTATTAAGAAAATACAGGTGAATATATGTAACATATATATTTTCTGTCTCTACCGTCCTCCTCCTAGTAGAAAAAACAAGCTGACTGAATCTCTCTTTTTGGAGCAGTTTCCAAATCTTCTAGAGTATGGAAATTCGATAGGTGGCAACCTAATTATTCTTGGAGATTTCAACTTTCACTTTGACTGTCCTGTTAAACCATACATGTCAAAACTCCTAGATTCCATTCATGTTTTCAATCTTAAACAGTCAGTTAACCAACCTACCCATAAACTTGGTCACATTTTAGACTGGTTTCTTTATAGACCTGATGATAATATTCTGCAATCCACCCTTGCATCCCACGAACATGCATCGGATCACCTCTGCATTGTATGCCATCTCGACGTATCAGTCCCTAACCATCCACCTCTATTTGCTACTAAGAAAAACCTCCGTATGATAAATAGAACCAAATTCATGCATGACATCCAAGAAAACCTAACAACTTTCTTACATCCAACAGCGTAACAACTTGATAACTGCCTGCGTTCATTGCTTGAAAAACATGCCCCAGCCACCAAATGCGGAGTATCAATAAAAAAAAAGTGTTCTCCATGGCATAGCAGTGTTAGGGACCAGATTCACACTGCTAAAAGACATCACCGAAAAGCAGAGAGGCTTTGGCTTTCCACCAGACTCACTATTCATAAACAAATCTACGAAGCCGCTAAGAAGAACGTCACAAACATAGTCTATTTAGCCAAATCATCCCACTACAGTACTAACATCACGGAGAGTTCCAGCTGCAAAGAGCTCTTCGAGATAACTAACAAACTAATGTCAAGGAACAAATGTACACCACTTCAAACAACCTACTCTCCACTAGACCTACCATACCAATTTGCAAATTTCTTCGATGACAAAGTACAAACCATTAGAGATTCGCTTGACAGCACAATTTCAACTGATTCACCACCATACAGTTATGATGTACAGTTTCAGCAACAACCGTTAGGAGCATTTGAACCTGTTTCTATTGATTTAGTACGGACAATCGTGATGAAAAGTGCACCAAAGTCTTGTGAACTTGATCCAATTCCGACTTCACTGCTGCTTGAGTGCTTAGACCCAATATTGTCTTCACTAACTGATGTTATTAATATTTCTCTCTCATCAGGGGAATTCCTATCATTTATCAAAACTGCCATCGTAAAGCCACTGCTGAAGAAACCAACACTGGACCATAACGATTTAAAGAACTACCGCCCAGTTTCTAATCTCCCATTCATATAAAAAATCTTAGAAAAGGTTGTTCTAACTCAACTTGTATCTCATTTGAATTCAAACAGTCTTTTTAGCAATGTACAGTCTGCATATCGCCCTAACCACAGTACGGAAACTACTCTTCTGAAAGTATTTAGTGACATTCTCTCTGCTTTGGATAGTGGAAAGATTACAGTCTTCACTCTCCTGGGTTTATCTGCAGCATTTGACACAATAGACCATGACATATTACTTCACCGTCTCCAGCATGTATTTGGCATTCAGAATATAGCCTTACAGTTGTTCAAGTCCTACTTAGTTAACAGGACACAAATTATATCTGCAAATGGAATACACTCCAGCCCAGTTGACGTATGTTGTGGTGTTCCACAGGGATCTGTTCTTGGTCCTGTTCTCTGCATTCTGTAGACTCAGCCGCTCTCAAGTGTCATAGATCATCACCCAGTGTCACACCAATTGTATGTTGATGACACACAAATATTCAAGTCTAGCCACCCAACTGAAGTTGATGCTACCATCCATGGAGTAGAGAAGTGCATTTCTGATGTGAAATCATGGATGACATGAAACAAGCTGCAGATGAATGATGATAAAACTGAGGCTACTCTGATTACAACACAAAGACTTTCTTATTCACATCCTTTACCTCAGACAATAAATATTAGCAACACCAACATTAAATTCTCACAGTCAGTACGGAACCTAGGCGTTACTCTAGACAGTACTCTCACATTGCACCAACATGTCATGAACATATGCAAGGCTGCATATCTTGAACTGAGACGCATCAGTTCCATTCGTAAATATCTTTCAGTTGATGCCACTAAAACACTTGTGTGTTCATTAGTACTTTAAAGACTGGACTATTGTAACTCAATTCTGCCTGGTTCGTCACAATATTTACTCCAGAATCTTCAAAAAGTTCAAAACACAGCTGCACGGATCATCTTTAGAGTACCTCGATCAGAGCACACCTCACCACTGCTCTGTACCCTGCATTGGCTATCGATTCGATACAGAATCAAACACAAAATTTGTTTTCTGTGCTATGTTTTAATGACATACTCCAGTCCAACATACCTATCCACCCTCACCCATGTGTATACACCAGCTAGATCCTTACGCTCTTCTTCTGATAATTGTATACTCATTGTTCCCAAGGTGAAAACAAAGTCATATGGACAACGTTCGTTTGCAAACCAGGGCCCTGCGACGTGGAACGAATTACCCATTGAAATTAGACACAAAGACACTGTGGTCCCTTTTGAGAGTGCTCTTAAGACTCACCTGTTTCGACTGCAGGGACAAACTTAGCGACCTAATCATGTTTTGTATCTTATATGTTTCAGCATGTTTTTATGTTTTCCAATTTCATTGCTTTTGTCATTTGTTGTTCTGTAGTGTAGTCATATCATTATTGATGGTGTAAAGCGCTTAGAACTTCGAAAGATTAGGCGCTATACAAAATCCTCATTATTATTATTATTATTATTATTATTATTATTATTATTATTATTATTATTATATGTTGCGCATGCGCGCATATTAATTAGGTACCCATTTACATTACACGTTCAATGCATGCAGCGTATAATTAAATTCAATTTATCTGTTCTGTTACAACAAATTGCTATCTCAAAGCAGACTGTAATATTTCTAATATCATGGCGCTGTATAACCTAAGTATGTACTCTGTAGAATTTAGAATAAATACTAAAGCATCTGATATATGAAATAATTCTGTTATGTAAAACGAATAGCTATAAGAATACAATCTTAAATTTATATTACCTCTTAAGCTGAAGATTTTACTTCCGTAAAGTGGGAAGATTCCTGACAAGACGGGCTGTAATGTGTTGTTTACAGAGAATTTGCTCTATAATATACACTAGCTGTGACCGATATACGCAGCTAGGTACTTAGATTTTTAAACTGCAGGCAATTTGCACATGCAGCATGGTTTGAGTCGCGCTCAGTGTTTCGAAATAACTAGAGCCGATAAATAATAAACCACCCTCGGTGACGCTGTACGCGGCAGTGAAACCCGAGTACATTTTTGACCATATATACATATTGATACCAGTCATACTCAATTATGTGACAATATATATAATATATACCGGTACCATAGAGTAAATTTGTCACGTTCACATTTTGATTAAATTTCACTTGTTTCTTGTAAATGTTGGCATTTTTTAAAATACAAGTATGAGTATTTTTGAATATTTAATAGTGTATTATTCATTTTTATCCTTTTTAATGTATTTTTAACGTTATCAGCGTTCATTGGTACTTGTTTACTCTTCACCCAAGACTAGCAATCTTGGTTAAGATTTAAAATACTCTGATGTTTGACAGACAGGACATAATACGTAATGTTTATATATTTACTAATGAAAGAGTGTAAACGGGCGTAATTTTAGTTAAATTGTATATTAACCCTCAGATTGTGTCACTGGTTGCAGAATATATGTTCGGCACCATTCAGCCTCCTGGGCATCCCGAATAGTATAAAAAGGAGTAAAATTCATAGATCAGCAGATATCTGTCAACCTTAGCATCTCTGACTACATATCTCCTAGAAATAAAAAGAACATTGTATTGAGGTAGTTTTATTTACAAATTTTTTTATTGAAGATATTATGAAGCTCATAGATACTTATTAAAAAATGACAAGTCAACGAATTTTAATTTATTTATTCTCCCAAAAATAGACTGGAATTATACCAAAGACCGAATCATACCAAAGACTTACACAATTACTACTAACAGCTGCCTCGCTGGGAGCTCAGCATTAAGAGGTTAGTGTTAGGATTAGTCGACCTGGTGTCAGAATAATGTGACTGGGTGGGATATCATGCTATATGTCTGCGGCGCGATGGCCCAGTGCTAGACATCACTTTAAACTGTCACAATGCAGACATCCTAGCGATATGACTGAAAAATTGTTAAAATTCGTTAAAATCCAAACACACACACACACACACACACACACACACACACACACACACACAATTCTCAACCTCCACGGAAAAATACTACCCGAGTATGTAGAAGGGACATAACTTTTGAAAAATTGTGTCGGTTAAGATTTATTATGTTCCAATATCTCCTATTAGCTTTACGTCCCTTGTTCACTTATTAACATTCATTTACAAATTCAGTTGCTGTATTGTCATTAAAAGGTATGCTGGCGTAATTTTAATGAAGTTTGACACAGAACTTTAGAAGACCAACAATAAATTGTAATTTTAATGAAGTTTGACACAGAACTTTAGAAGACCAACAATAAATTGTAATTTTAATGAAGTTTGACACAGAACTTTAGAAGACCAACAATAAATTGTAATTTTAATGAAGTTTGACACAGAACTTTAGAAGACCAACAATAAATTGTAATTTTAATGAAGTTTGACACAGAACTTTAGAAGACCAACAATAAATTGTAATTTTAATGAAGTTTGACACAGAACTTTAGAAGACCAACAATAAATTGTAATTTTAATGAAGTTTGACACAGAACTTTAGAAGACCAACAATAAATTGTAATTTTAATGAAGTTTGACACAGAACTTTAGAAGACCAACAATAAATTGTAATTTTAATGAAGTTTGACACAGAACTTTAGAAGACCAACAATAAATTGTAATTTTAATGAAGTTTGACACAGAACTTTAGAGGAACAACAATACATTTTTTGGGGCTTACACAGACAGGTCATTAATTACACAACATCTGGTTTTCAGAAAATACACAAATTTACTTGTTCAGACGTAACAGGTGACCTCTAGCGGTCTACAATTTCGACGACCGTAACTGTGGATACAACTATGGGTGTCCGCAAGAATCTTCCCGTGATGTGGCGAAGGAGCCAAGCCATAATTTGGAGAATGCTTGCGTGGCATATATTTATAAACTACACACTGAATTTTTAAAAATATCGGGGGGGGGGGCAACTTTTCCTTCCCCACCCCCACCCCCACCCACCTACACACTATAAGGGCGCTCATGGTTATAGCGTTTTAGCTGCGAGGACACTATGAAAGAAAATAACTTGACTGAAATACAGCCCATACATGTAGAGCACGCGTTATTTGTATTATTTATACTACACGATGATTTAGGTAATGTATACCCGCGGTAAAAGATCCATCGAAATTTCAAATATCATCCAGGTAATAATATACTCTAATGAGCTACTGATTACATGTATATCGACTGCTTATAAAATCTAAAACGTGTAAAAGTACAGGACATATCTTAACCTTTAAAAGATTGCTTGAGTTTTACTATAAGAAATATGACATGTGCATTTTGCAAATTTTAACACCGAAAGAATGGAGACTTGAATGCTTGTTATATGGTTTTGACATGCGCATCAAGGTCTCCGAGTTTTAATCCCCTCCCCCATTGGTGGGAGTAAATTCAGATATGCAGCTGATATTATTTCCGGGCTTATCACTTCACCCACCTACTGCATTATATTCTGGTAATAAATATTCTCAATCTATGACTAATTATTTTATTTAATATACATTCAGTATAATTCTAGAGGAAATCTAATCTCCGAATTAGCAAGTCTGATACAAATAGTTTACACGGAAGAAGAAGAAAAAAATGATACTAATGCACTTCATCGTATTAACAGTAAACTAATTAATTGTATTTCTGCAGTTTGTATTACTAGCAATGGAAAGGGACCCCGAGTGATCTAGTGATCTAAAGCACTCTCCGTCACGGATCACTGCCATCTCACCTTTGTCTGCTTGGGTTCGAGTCTCGGATTCGACCAATGTGGGTATGTGAGAAAGCTTGCCAGTAGCTTCTTGTGGGTCGATGCTTCTTTCCGTGGGTTTTTCGGGTTCTTCCTCCACCATTACAATATCTACAGCCAATACTGTGCTGAAAAATTGCGTTAAACCCCACAATAACAATAACAACTAGCAATTGCACTTGTGTGCATTCGCCTAATCGGTCCGTTTCTTTTATTCTTACCAAAAACGATATGAAAGGCAAGAAAGTAGTTAAATAAGTTGAATCAATAATAAGTTATATTGATTTTTACAAATTAAGAATTATCCTCCTGTTGCTGTTACGTGCTGAGGCTCTTACAAAACGTAGCGAAAAAAAAAGGGAAGACAACAAGCGTTGTAAAATTTAATCATTGATTTATTTCCCACAAAAACAAGGTAACAATGAAAAAAAGAAGAAAAAACTTACGATTTTACAATCAAATCCAAAAATAATCAAGGAATTAAAAAAAAGTCATAGTAATAAAGGTCCTAATGAAACTGAGTTTGAATCCAGATGAAATCTAAACTGGAAGACGATTACGTATGCTGTGGTCAGCATCATACTAATGCGTCAACAGTTCTTTGTTGAATCGCAGAAAATAGCATTCTAGTGTTTGAGTTTTTTGTACATTTTGACATATATCCTCGTCCAAGAATTAATTTAATGCACTAGTATTTTCAGGGAAAGCAAACTTGAAATCTAAATAGTTTGAAGAAAAGAAAATGATTAGCCCCAACTGGTTAAAACATAAAACACTGTAACTTCTTAAATTTTGTTAAGGCGAGAATAACTATTATTTCTCAGAACAGCAGTAATAAATTCAATTACAAAGCAAAGCAGATTGCCGGATGGAAGTCAAAAGTTCATACTTCTGGGAAAAC
Source organism: Unio pictorum (assembly GCA_030141615.1). Classification (NCBI taxonomy): domain Eukaryota; kingdom Metazoa; phylum Mollusca; class Bivalvia; order Unionida; family Unionidae; genus Unio; species Unio pictorum. The sequence goes on along the minus strand of JARLTB010000219.1, from coordinate 2,380,587 downwards.
CCTAAGGTTTGTAATAATAAACACATGTTATTTGTCACGTACTCCAAAAATGACATTAATTTCACGTTATGAATCCAACTCTGAGAAACAATTTACAAAAAAGGTTGTTTGCTACAAATTCTTATTGGTTCTAAATCAAGATCAGGAACTACGTCGGCATTCGATACAACGATTCTATTTTTGTATTGTTTACTTTGATTTTTTTTTTTAAAGAATCAGTCCGAACTTAACTCTATTGCAGCAAATAAAATTACATTTGAATAGCATGTAATGGAATTTTAAAAAATTAAAACTAACAAACAAACAATTAAATTAAATTAAATTAAATTAAATTAAATTAAATTAAATTAAATTAAATTAAATTAAATTAAATTAAATTAAATTAAATTAAATTAAATTAAACTAAATTAAATTAAATATACCTAACAGTTGGACACTAAAACTCTGTTTGGTCTAGCCATCAGGAACAAAACTGCGATCATTTCATTGCGACCAAACTAAATGCCGCTTCTGATAGCTGGATCATCAAGATGTATGCTTTCCAAGGCATTACTGATATATAAGGGGACCCCGATTTGCCGAGTGGACTAAAGCGCTCACCATTACGGATCAATGCCATCTCACCACTGTCTGCGTGGGTTCGAGTCTCAGGCTCGGCTAATGTGGGTATGTGAGAAAGCTTGCCGGTAGCTTCTCGTGGGTCGGTGGTTCTTTCCGGGTTTTTCCTGGGTTCTTCCTCCACCAATAATACTGGCCGCCAAATATAGCCTATCTTGTGCTGAAAAATGGCGTTAAATCCTACAACAACAACTGATCTATAGACTTCAAAGTAAGTATAACTTTTTCCGAATACAATAGAGACAACCCAGTACTCTTTTTTCTGGAAAAAAAAATCCGACGAGAAAAAATTATTACAATGATAGAATACTATGTTATTTTATATGAATTCATGAAATAGAAAAATTTTATGGAACCAGCATGAAAAATATCCACCACCAACGACGATATAAGATTATTTCATACTGGCCTCCATATTTACTGTTAAATGTCACCAAAAATATTGTATTTCATTGAGTAAAGCTTTTCCAGTGTTTTACGTCACCATGTACTGTTTCTTTCAGTAAATAATTTTCAGTCAGCAATGATTATTATCTAGCGAAAAACCGTAATAAGCAGTGATATTAATGTTATTGATTGCTGAAAGATTACACATTTACTGACTTTTATTGTTTTATTTAGGATCTGTGCATCTATTTGTACAAATATTTTTATCCAGCAAAACAAGTGTTTATAGCATTTACATTTCTACATCAACCATTCATATATTTCAGGTTATATAATATAAGGTTACGAGAAAATGTTAGAGGGACATGCAAAGGAAATTGTATAATCATCGCTTGGTTACAGATTTTGCGTCTCTCTCGTGACAACTTTGATTTATGTTACAATCATATTTACAGAAGTTACTACTTTGATTAACATCCTCGTGAAAGGAGGAAAGGAACAGTAAATCAACACACACACACACACAGACATACATACATACATGCATGCATGCATGCATGTATACATACACTCATGCGCGCACACACGCACACACACATATACATACATACATACATACATACATACATACATACATACATACATACATACATACATACATACATACATACATACATACATACATACATACATACATACATACATACATACATACATACGTGTGTGTGTGTGTGTGTGTGTGTGTGTGTGTGTGTGTGTGTTGATTTAGTGTTTTTCATAAGCATACAAATGTAGGTATTAAAAGGTTAATGGGTTTAACATATTTGGCAGACACTGTATACATGGCTCTGTACATGCGATTTGTTAATATATGAAATCTCGTATTTTAAATAGCAAGTAAAATATACGAAGTTTTACATTCAGACATAAATTCATGACGACAAAGATCGCTGGGAAGCAGAACGTAAAATACCTGTAACTTACGATAAATTCTAGTCACTACCACTCCATCTTAATATTGTTCTTTCTTGACAGAAGGTCGTCCAACAGAGGTTTCGAGACCACACTTATTAACTCAATGATAAGTATTGTACAGAAAAGCTTGGGAAGCATTCTTGCAAGGGCAATAAAGATTTATGTTCTTAATTGCCAAAGAATCAGTTAGCTACCTTTTGCAGTTATATCTAATGGCATTCATGTTTCTTTCATACAATTTCTTTATGCAGAAAAATAATTCTAACTTGAACGGTAATTTTATGAAGTCATTATACATAATTAAATTTGACTGTAAATTGCCGTTTTCTATTCAGTAGCGACGATGCATTATGTATTTCAGTCAGAATTTGTGACAAAAGATCCTCCAGTTTTAACATTTTTATTAATTTATAGCGTACGTATACGATATTATTTAAATTTCAGTTTTGTTTACTCAACCACTGCAAAAATAAAGGAAAGCGTTTATGTCAACCAATGCATTTGTGTCGACATTTGCATCCATCAGGGAAAAAGCATATACATTTACAGGTACGCACTAACCACTCCTGCTGTTCATATTCCAATATATGCCTTGACGAATGTTGGCGGGGAGGGGGGGGGGTAGCAGCAATGAATTTTAAATTGTACGCGTAAAATGAATACTAAGTTAAAGATTTTGCGCTTAGATCATAATATTATTTAAATTTATAATATCTAGTAATAATATTCTTATACTGGAGGGATTACTTACATTAGTTGCGTGGGGTTGAAGAAAACAAATCATGCTACCCCACTTCCATTAAGTTTTAAGGATGTCCCCCTGAAGTTCTTATGAGAAAAATCCTATCATATTTTTATTTATTACTGAGAATATTCAGTATTTATTTTGCACACACTGCAGAAAGCGTACCATAATGTGCAATTATAACTTATTCGTACAACTGTCAAAACGGTGATATGGTATGAAATCAATCTGATCTTTAGGAAAGTAAGTGATTTAACGTCTACTTTAAATTTTCAGTTATAGAGGAAAAACGTGGAAGTTTAAACTAATGTTCTGTTCCTTCAGTTTAAATGGCGAAACCAGAGGCTACAATAAACGTTTTATTATTATTATTATTATTATTATTATTATTATTATTATTATTATTATTATTATTATTATTATATGAAACAATTATAAAATGCTAAAACTCCATGCAACACCAGCGGCCACGTCATTTTTTAAATTTTAGTTTTGCTATGTGAAATACGAGTACCTATTATCGAATAGATTAGAGGTTGGCTTTCTCCCCTTAATCCTCTTCTCAAGTGAAAATTTCATCCTCAAAGAACAATGCACACAGACGACATTTCTCTTTTATATTCTGAACACGATCGATCAGTTTCTGATTTGATCGTATCTTATTATGTTGTTGCTGTTGTTTTGTGCACCCTCTTCTTGCTCCCAGCCTACCTGTCAAATTATATCTTAATCTCTTTAACCACCTCGCATTTCAAATAATTAATCCCTATTTAATTTGCTTTTGAAAGGCTTACATTTATTATTCATGTTCATAATTAGGAAACATCTGTGTAAATGAGATGGAGCCGTTTAACAACAATTAAGTTTTATTTGCATATTTACGGGAAAGGCATTTAACAAATACGTTAACGTTGTGAGAAACAGCCTGATCCAATTTGCTATGCTTGTAGAAATACATATTTAAACCAACTAACATACCGTGAGTTGAATTTACTTAAGTTCAGTAGGGGAAGGGGAAATAGTGTGTGGTGTAGTTTTTGCCTTTAAAAAATAGCTATTTAGAGTGAATGAGTCCGAATCGATTCCCTGTATTCGAGTACACGTACCATAGCCCTGTAATTAGAAAATTTTCTGAGCACGAAAAGTGAACTGCTTAATTTTCATAAACGCCTGTTCTGAATTTGTCTGGTGTTTTACGGCACAACAATACATAAGGCCATGTCGTACCTAGGAAATGGAATTGATTTAACTAGGATACATCACGTGATCCTACCTGGTCTTAATGAATAGTTGGATTTGAACCTGCTCCGCACTTGAGGCGTGTACGATGCACTAACCACTAAAGCACAACTGCTCCCTATTATATTATATGCGCCATAATTTCAATTGCAATAACAGTTTAAACAATGTTTTGTATTTGTAAAGTTTGAAATCTTGAGTTGAATTTTTGTGTTCCGACACTTTCCAGACTGCAAAGTCAGACTTTCATATCCGTCGTTGTCCTTCATTAAACACACGTGCTACAGTAATGGGAATGGTAGGGCGTGGCGTTATTAAGCAACTATAATAAGTTGCTATGGTGCTATAACGTTTTGTTTAAACTATAAGAGACAAATGAAAAAAAAGTTCTAAATTAAATTACATGATAAATTGCGCTCCCTCATTTGCTTGGTAAGTTTATCTCAGTGGCTGCAATCACCCGAAGGAACTTTAAATTTATCCTATTAGCGATATTTTGTTTGTTTTGTTTTTTTTCTTGTCTGGTTTTGAAAAAAAAATATCTTTGAAACTTTATGGCGATGAAGATGTACAAACTTGGAAATAGTGTATTAGTTGAAGTCGTTGTACCAATAGCCTGCTAATTAATTTATTTATCAGTAAAATACGGAGATAAGGATGTTTGCTTATTTGAATTGTAATAGTTTTAGTTACTCAATTTAGGTAAGGGAAGTAGAGAATCCAGATTATATTTTCGAAATTACAAGCTTCTATAAGCACAAGACGGTAAAACGTGTTTTATAGGTACATACATACATACATACATACATACATACATACATACATACATACATACATACATACATACATACATACATACATACATACATACATACATACATACATACATACATACATACATGCATACATACATACATACATACATTTATTTATTTGTCGAAACGAACATGTCCATACTAAGCGAATAAAATATGAAGAACCTAGAGTACGGGTCTCAAATACGCGGCCCGCCAAACCATATCCTGTGGTCCGCAAAACGGTTGGCGTCACAAGATATTCGTGAGATAAAACAAGAGTGGTGCTTCCACTGGGCCATCGAAAATGCCGTCGTGCGGACTTTATGCGGACCTCAGAGTGTTTTGCGTTTGAAATCATAAAGCGTGTATTACAGGATACCGAAGTTGCTGCTCAGATCCCTTATAGTTTGTATGGATTAATGGTGTTAACTGTTTACACATGGCGTATGTGAGTGATTTGAATTTTTAGAATAGCTTTTTCAGTCATATCGCAACGATGTCTGCAGTGTGGTAGTTTATAGTGATGCACAGCACTGGATCATAATGCCGTAGACATGTAGCATCATGTTCGACCCAGTCACATTATCCTAACACCAGGCCAACCAGTCATAGCAACATCCTCTTAATGCTGATCACCAAGCGAGGCAGCTGTTGGTACCATTTCTATCAGTCTTGGCATGACGGCTGGGGTTTGTGGGTGTGTGACTGGACTAAATGTACCGTGTCTGTGGACACTCCTCAAGGTGCATCAAACGGATTACAACTGTTTGCAACTATTCACTTGAAGTATTTAAGCGGAGCATTTTCTTTCAAGACAATCCGCGTTTGAATAATGTTAATAATCAAAATAGACAGTGTGTCATAAATAATTTCTCATGACATAAATTCAGACATCCAAGCATAGAAAGTTCTCTCGCTTTATCTTGAGATCCATCTTAAAAGGGAATAATTTGTGATCCATAAAATACACCACTCCTTTTAATAGTATTTCACCCTTAACATCCATTTACATTTGGTAAGGTTTTTCCACCCACCTATATTTAAAATTTGCAAAAAAAATGTTATCTTAGATTTAATTTGAGCCTTATTGCAATAACAAAGAGCATATGCTTATCTACAGGTAACATCAATGATACCTGGCCTTTTATAAATATAATTTACATATTATTAAACGGAGATCGCTTTGTCGGACGTATTATTTGCTGAATAGGCATTGGGTGTCCAATAGTTTTTAATTAGTTTAGTCAAGTTTAGTGAAGGGTTAATATTTAACAATTACCGGACATAAATGTCGCACTGTATTGTGTTTTGTGAAAACCAAAAATATTACGGTATATAAAACACAATCGTTATTAATGATGGGATGGATCATGTACAAATTACCACCAGTACAAATATAGAGCCTGTGTAAGAATATACCTTGTACTTTCACGAAGACATTGAATATTTGCGACTACTACGGTTTAAATACGATTATTGTAATATAAGTCGTCTGAAGCATGCAAGCCTTTATCGCAGGTTTTGATTTTCTGTTTGTCGCCTGTATGTTTATCTTTACGTCATAATACCCATGCCCCCCCCCCTCTCTCTCTCTCTCTCTCTCTCTCTCTCTCTCTCTCTCTCTCTCTCTCTCTCTGCAAGTGTGCCGTATTAATGATTCAATGAATATAACTCTGTATTTGTTCCCCTGAACTCAGCTTAGACCTTCAACATGCCAGTCTTAAGTCAAAGAAAACGAAGTTTGTAACAATTTGTTAAATTTCCTTTTAAGATTTAATCGTACAATCTGTTTTTACAGCTTCTCACCTGTGTTGACCAATATCACATCAATGCATTTTCAGTCTCTCAAAACTTGATTTTTGTCAATCACAATTGTAATTCTTCTTTAATGTTATAACTTCTGTTAATGTTATAACTTCTGTTCGTGTTATAACTTCTGTTAATATTATAACTTCTTTTAGTGTTATAACTTCTGTTAATGTCATAACTTCTGCATTAAGAAGTCAGATCAATAAACATTTTTGAAATATGCTGTTAGCCCTGGTTATGTCTTTTTTATTTTACACAATAAATATTTTCCTAAATCTTCAAAATAAATGCGATTTCATAGACTTATGACACTAGCAAATAGAGTAGCAAGCCTAAAACTATGAGTAAATTTAAACAGTAGTTTCTGAGGTATTTTGATTAAAATCCAAATCACACACAAGCACGCGCACACACACACGCACGCACGCACACATACATAAACTAAATATTTCCAGGTTTTATGAACGCTTCCCACATATAGACTCACATTGTGTAATATTTTACCAACAACTAACACCAGGGAATATAATAAAAGCGCTTCCGTTGTCAGTAAGTCCATCTATACTAGCTTATACGGAGTGTTAAATGCAAATTGCACATGCCTAGATCTGTTGTTGCATAATGTGCAGTCAGATCTGGTTCTATGCAGTTTATTATAAGTAACTAGTAGAACAAGCAACTAAGAACATGAAATGCCAGTGCATAATGCAATCGTAAATCAGGGCGTTGTGTAATTGCATTTGAATTCGTATTATAAGCGAGTACATTCGGCGATTGAATCATGCCCGAAACCATTATTTACCGCTGTTTGATTTGACTATTCATCTTTATTTCTTCTTAAAAATTGTTTGGAAAATGTTTTGTATTTGAGTACTGACGATAATTGAGTTTAATTAATACGTTTTATAACTTTGTTCCTTTTTATAGACACTGAAGTTCAAAGTTTACTAAAATACAGTTGTTTGTCTAAGAGTCAAAGGTGTGTACAGTTAATTATGGATTATCAGCATCCCCTGTAGACACGTGATTGATGTGGTATACAGATGGGTAGAGATGCAGTATTGTTAACCAGATAAGGTACGAAGCAAAGATGATTGATGTGTCAGAAAGCACGTTACCAGTCGTCACTGACTTTGCAATACGGTCATATCACGATACTAACTACATGATACGTTGCGTATTTCGGTGTATATAATGTTTTGTTCTTATGCTTACCTTTATTTTGTAATCACATTTTATCTCTGTTATTTACACTTGAAACATAAAATTTAGAAATAGCATAATAAAATGTCTCTAAATTCAAATACGGCCTTTTCGTGTCAGTGTTAACAATCAACAATTAATTAGCTGTGTATTTAATTTAAGCTTGCTGCAGGCTTACATTATTGTGTTAAAGAGGGCGTATAGAGCGATACTGGGGCTGTGGTACGAAATATCGTAACAGCATTCAAATATCAAGAGATTACATACTTATTGCTGTAACATTATTATCCATTCACCATTTTTGGACAACTAACATTTCACATGTACATTAACCTTATGTGATTCATTTTTACTTTTGGTCTGGTATGCACAAGACCTAAAATGAAATTACATGTAAAACATCTGTCTAGCACTGGATATTTATGGGGGAATATCAATAGTTCACAGGGACCCTAGTTCACTCAACTCTTGAGATAAGAGACTGGGTTTTCAATCGCAGCCAATTAAAATGACATTATAAAAGTTTGTTCCTTATTATTTAATGAAACAAAATGTCAAGCTCGAACTCAGAAATGTTTTGACCTACAAGCAATATATGGACCGTCGTCCAAAATAAATATTTTGTTAATGTTATCTGAGTTCAAGATATAAGCTCAGCATATTCTTCGTACCGACGTTCAATATAGTTTTATATCAAACATATATTCAGACATCATAGACTCAAAGAACAAATAATTATGTAGATTTCAACCGTAACAATTATCAGATAAAAACCGTTAAATTCTATTGAAGTTACGTCTGTAGAAATCCTGCAACGAGCCAGGCACAGGGTGACAAAATCTTCAGTGCCAAAAATATCGACATTTTTCAGAATAAAATGGAAATAACAAAAAATAGAGTTGAAAACTCGTTATAATGCGAGATCTTTTGTAGTGTCTTTTGTATTCGGCAATGTCTCTTGCATTTCCCATATCTCATTATCCTTTTTTGGAGTGAGTATCGATATTCGCATCTTCGATTGCATTCTGGTATTGAACATGTAACTAGTCAGAAGTCACTATTCATTCATAAACCAATTGATTAATTGGATATTCGTCCTTTAAATCAAGAGTTTTATTCGGAGTTGGTGCACACTAGAAGAAAGATACCTTCCGAATGCAAACAAGCTCATCAATGAAATGTTCGTAATACACGACTCAACAGAACATATTATGAAATGCATAAACAGGATACGCATACATTAATTTTGACTGAAATAATTTAAGATGACATAAGCTTGAATACAGAAAGCTAAATCGAGCAAAATAGGGTAATTTTTTTAAATTAAAAAAAGAGGCTCAAACTTTGACACTCATAACTACTAATAGACCCATCACATACTGACAAGACACAGTATTAATGACCAGGAGCCACACCAGCTGATATGCACCTATTCTTACAAACAACCACACCAACTAACCACCACATAGGTTTATTAACCAGCACTCCGGTATACTGATCAATAAACCGTCTTACGGACCAGCATCCACACATACTAAACAGCACACAGTCTAACTAACCAACACTCATCTTAACAGATCCACGTACGTTGTGACTGCTGATACAGAGTTCACATAAATTAATTCCTAAACGACCATCAAGAAATGAAAACGTTATTGAAAATCAATAACATAATCGGCAACAGTAACTACGAAAAGGGCGTAGACGGGATGGTCTCTCTTTAATATTATAAACTTGTCAACAAATGCTAATCATTTTTCTTGTCTTTGAGTGTCTTTATTTGCTTTGTTTCAGACGGAATTGGTTGGTCTTCTTCTTCTTCTTCTTCTTCTTTTGAAAGATCGTTTTTCACTCTGCTTATACCTATCTTCCATTTCATTTTGTCTGAATGTTACTTTGAAGGCATATGTCCTAGCCTGTGACACACAGACATTCTTCGAAGCTTTTGTGTCGGACCGCTCCTTTCTTAGGATAAGAGGTTTATTTTCTTTGACGTTTTGGAGGTTTTTGGGGGCTTTTTGTCATTTCTATCGACTAGTATCACATATATTTATATTTTTATTCCGCGCTCTGAGCACTGGTTTATACAGGGTCTAAAAAGATTCATTTTCTGTCTGAATAAAAACAGATTTCGAGCACTTAGTGACGTTCGTTTCGAACTCGGTTTGTCGATAAGAAAATTTCGGATGAAGTCTCTTCTCTTCGCCAAAGTAGCATTTTTTGTTTTGTTTACTAATAGAGTACTTGTGAGATAATATGTTTCAACAAGACACCACAGGACAAAAGTTCTATATGAATAAACTTCACAAACGGTATCCTTGCTGTCGGTATATGGGATACATAATTTACAAACTCATTCGAGAATTGTTTAACATTCGCTTTCAAAATAGGCTGGTTATCTTCTATTTTTTTTTCCAACCAGGCTTTAAACTTGTGGAATTTATAAATTATAGGGATTTATTTATCAGTCTTTACTCATTTGGAATATAAGTTTTTATTTTATTTTTTAAAATGTATTTATAAAGAGGGAACTTTTTGCATTTTAATTTGTAAAAATTTTATTTTCAATGGGTCAAAATTCTTTTTAACAATTTATAATTTTTCGAGATTTTTTGGAGTTTGCTGAATTTCATATTATATTTGAATTATTGTCTCACTTGAGGTCACTGCCGTATATTGTTTACTTGTTCCTGATTTGTTAGTCTCTACCAAAGACTTAATAAAAAATGGTACTAGCAGCTGTCTTGCTAGGCGCTCAGCATTACGAGGTCAGTGTTAGGACTGGTCGGCTTTGTGTCAGGATAATGAGACTGAGTGGGACATCATGCTACATGTCTAGACCTTACAATAAACTGAGACACTGCAGATATCGTTGCGATATGACTAAAATGGCTAAAGTCATGTAAATTCATACTTTGATACCATTATGGATAGATACAATACCGTTCAGTTCTTGTTAATTTCTAAACATTGATAACCAATGTTAATAGATCTAGAAGTTAATCATGTGAATAAATTCTAATTATCAATTCTTCTTGATTACAAATTTAAGTGGCATGTTATGAATAATTCCAATTATGAGCGATATAAGGTTCATTTAATCAGCGGAACTCGATGTACGTCATTTTGTAAAACCCAATATTGTAATTTATTCGCACTTGTTTGGTGTCAGTTTTAATAAATTTTAAATCACAATATAAAAACATCTAGTTTACCAAATTGCTTTTAGTATCTTCGCTGACATCTAGTCCCCACCCGGATCATCTTGTTACAAAAGCTAGTGCACTGAATATAAGCATCGGATATATGCATATAGCCGCCTATGCAGTAAAAGTGCAACTGTGTTATGGTGACCGTCTGTATAAAATTAGGTGTTAATCATCATTAATGTACTCACATTGCATATTTCCATTTCAGATCTGGCTGTAGCTGTTGTGCTGGTCAGTAAATGTCGGTAATGGTTTTGTAGGTGCATGTGGGTCAGTAGAAGTAAATACTGAGCAGTAGAAATGTGTATAGGTAAGTAAGCGTATGTACTGGTCATTGAGATAGTGTGTTGGTCGGTAGTTATCTGCGATGGTCAATACGTGTATGTAGCATTCAGTAGATGCGAGTGTTGGTCAGTAAAACTGAATTGTTTAGTAGGCGTGGTTTTTCTTGGCTAATTCATGTATGTGCTGGTCCGTATAACTGTTGATCAGTAAGCTAGATGGATGTTGGTCAGTAAGATTTTGTTGGTCATGCAGGATTGTTTTATATATATCAAGGTTCTTTATTATGGACCGGGCCCGACCATAAATTTGTATGTGTTTATATAGCCAATTGCTTCAATCTGCATAAATGCTAGTGGTTCTTCATACATGCAGTCAATATCATTGTCAGGTCATTGTAATTCCCTTAACGGATGATTTTCTGGTTTATCTACAAATGTTTTACTAAAGCGCGTCATACAAAGAAGGAGAAGAAAAACGTAAATCAATGTGTATTCCTCGTATCGTTTTGTGAGCAAGATGCTCATGCAAATTTTCAGGCAACATCTGATCCAGAAAAGCCCTGACAGTAAGAAAACAATCCTCTCAAAAATGGCAGGGGACTTAATATAATATGTCCTGTTCGAAAAAATTATAAATGAAATAGAAGGCTGGAAAGAGGAACAACGGCAGCAGCAGAGATGGCAGCATCAGCAACAACAACAAGTAGAATGCATATTGTGTATTTTATGTGGATATAGTTGTTATCTATTAGCACTACCTTACAATTATATATATATATATATATATATATATATATATATATATATATATATATATATATATATATATATATATATACGTAAAACAAATAAGATAAATGCTTTAGTTTAGGCCCGCTTTCATATTTCAATTCCTACAACCAGGAGCAAACCTTATTGATTATTTATTTAACAATATCATGCGATACCTTAATACTATAGGGAAATGAAGAAAAGTAAAACCCTCTGCTAGAAATCAACGTTACAAATAAAGCTGCAGAAATACTAAAACCACCACAAGATATAGAATATATGATTAAATGATTATAATGGGCAAATCCACTAGCTCATTTAACATGTCAGAGCAGGGATATTGAACACTGACAGCTATATTAACTTAGCCCTTTTTGTTTCACGATATATACTGAACTGTTTGACACATATGTCTCCTTACATAGCTTGAAGTTGAAGAAAATTTTGCACAAACAGTTTTTATTGTTGAAATTAAACGTTAATTATAGCGGATATTAGTTCTGATATTTAACTGGTGACATAGTCCTTCAACACCGAATCCTTTCAATATTCTAATCCGTCTACTAAAGGTATATATTACAAAAATATACCAATGCAATTTACTCTACCTACTGCTACTACTACTACTGCTACTATTACTACTGCTACTTCTACTAATACTACTACTAAAAGAGGACTGTTAAGCTAACCATCTGGTAATTGCCTGCTATGCTCATCCTGTCTGCGACGGATCATGTTTCAAACGTACTTTAGCATGTGGACTCTCCAGTTATTGAAAACTTCATTTAGTCCAAGCGCGATTTTGTTAGTCGTGTTTAGTCATGATTTAAAAATGTATTTTTACATCGATATTAACTGATTTCTTACCATAAAGCTTGTAAGCTTTTTTAAATATTGCAGTATATACTGTTAAACGTATGCATCGAGCGACTTAGCCGACTTAAAAGGCTTCAAGTTTAGACTGTCTATTGAAATTACAGTTGCTACAGACGCTATAAATTTCTCAATGATGGACAATTTGAAACGGAAAAATTAGTAGTCATTGGGATTAGATATCACTTTTGTAAAGCAAAATAAAAATATGGCGTAAGTATGATTTTTGATGGACAATCTCTCTCTCTCTCTCTCTCTCTCTCTCTCTCTCTCTCTCTCTCTCTCTGTAATTAATGGCTGTTTTGTTCTATAGTGCAAGTCACACGAGCCATGTAGGCATTCAGCACCAACTATTTTAGTAATGGATGTCATTTTTTAGAATTTAATTCTATATACCTTTAAGTGGAAAGTATTCACTTCATTTGGATTCATATACATCCATATTCCTTTGGAAGATCACTATTTAGACATTCCAAGAGGTGAACATGGCAAAATCACAGTTAAAGTACATAGACACTTTTGGACGAAATGAGCCTAAAGGTCTGATACAGTACAATCCGGATTGAATGTTGTATACTGTGATGTCACGATGAAAGCTGCGCAAATTGATAAGCAAATTTTTACAACCCACGATTGTGACAGTTCCACTGGAACCAAGTTAAGTACATGGCCACCCTTGTTAAAGACCGTAGAGATCAATAATTTTTGTTGGCACATTTCATTTTGGTTAAAGAAAAGTAGTGTTAAATTTTAAAAGAACATTTAATTTTAATTGAAAATGAGTAAATGCGCATACATTACCTACATGACTTGTACTATAAATAGATACTTAAACCATCACGGTAATTTATTACTGGTTTTGTTACATAGAAGTGTATGATGTTGACTAATGCAAAATTGTTTCAAAAATGTCTCATTTTAGAAATAAGAAAATAAAAATATTATCAATAGAAACTGTATAAAAGACATACTTACCTATATCCCCTATTTGAATGCAAGTCTTATATATATGATACTGAAAACTGAACCACATCCCACTTGACCACCCCAAATGCCTAATGGTTACATAGAGTGTCCGCCTCAGATGTGGGTTTAAACCCAGTCTGAGTCATACCATAACCTTATAAACATAGTACTAACAGCTGCCTGTTAGAGGCTCAGCATTAAAAGGTTAGTTAGTCTTAGGACTGGTCAGCCTGGTGTCAAGACAATGTGACTGGGTGGAACATCATGCTACATGCCTGTGGCATGATGCCCCAGTGCGTGACATCACTGTAAACTGCCACACTGGAGACACAAAAAAAATATTATAAAAATTTTTAAAGCTGCATTAAAAATCCACATCCCACTTGGCTGAATAAAGTAATTGAATTAATGATGAAGTACAATGATGCAAGCAGAAACTAAATATCTGATCTTGATTACATATCGTTCATTGCATAAAATATACAGTCGACTCCAATTAACTGCACATTGGTTAACTGCACACGCTGGATAACTGCACGTAGTCATGCCGGTCCCATTTTTTCCCAATGCTTTTCAATGGGAACAAACTTCGGATAACTGCACATCGCTTAAATGCACACTCCAGATAATAGCACGATAAATTTCTGCCCGTGGCACATTATTTTCAATACAAATTTACTCCGGTTAACTGCACAATGTATAGTCATGATCAGTTATTGCCAGTCCACTGCTGTAGCGCTTCAAGTAAGCCGACAATTAAGCCGGTAAATGCGACTTTGTAAATGATTGACATGTAAAGGATGCCATAGGTGGTATATACATGTACAGTATATCCACGCCCACTAGGGAGTAATAGCGTGGGAAAAATCATAGTACAGCATGAGAAACATTGCTCTAAACCGTTCGGGTTTGCATGATTTCAAACCAACAAATGGATGGTTGGAAAGATGGAAAATGCGCAACGGAATTCAATTTAAACGACAACATGGCGAAAAACAGAATGCTGAACGCTTTTTCTTCGGGAGATGACCCATCAATGTCTGACAGCAGTTTTCGAATAACAAGCAATCTATAGAATTTCTTGAAATTCACTATAATTCCTTGATCCATTGGTTGAATCTGAAGTTGTGTTTGGAGGAAGGAAAATAAGCTTAACATTAAAGTAAAATTTGAAAGTGTGGATTCTAATCATTGTTTAAATTTATTTTTTACATATATTCGTGCCGCTCTGATTTAAAGCTGTACTGTACCGTACTTCGGTTAACTGCACAGTCTCGTGACGGGCCCGAGGCTGTGCAGTTAACCGGAGTCAACTGTATTAGAGAATAAAAGTCATTGTATTAAAACCATAATCTCAACCCAGAATGTTGCAGTCATGTATGGCTCCATCTGTTGATATAATTGATGATATTCTAAAATATATAATTAAAATTATAACAGTAACATATATTAATTACTACATTATGAGAGAAAACCTATAATGAATAAGTAATAATTCTTGCACTGAATAAAGAGGGAGCTAAAGGTGTGAATATGGAAGAGTCTTGTTTTAGAAAACATTACACTTACCATTAGAATTAACAGTATCTATCCCTTTGATAGCATATTCATAAAAGATGTGAAAATATGTCAGCCATATACACCAATGAAGAAGCTACAATTTTGCAAAGTGTTTTGAAAAAAAAAATTAAAATGAAGAAAAAATCTGTAACAGTGGATGTCTTTGTAACAAATGCAATAACCATGTGTATATGAGATAAAGCCTGAAAGTTTTTAAAGTTGCTTTTTCCAAGGAGCTGATTAATTGCAAACAGCTGATGATTATAAATTAGGGAAAATGTGGTGGACTCAATATCCTTAAAATGCGAAAAATGAGGAGAGAAAATGTTTTCTAGTATTTGCACAACTGCATCAGAGAATAATTTGATATATTTTTTACAAAGACTCAAAACAATTGTAAATGTTATTATTTGAAAACTTTAAAGTATTTTGTTATACATGATGATCTGATGATTTACTACTGATATCATATTCATTTAATACACTGCTGGGGCCCAAGTTCAGTGATTTCATCATTTGTTATGAGAAAAGAAGAATATTGAATATTGTTTTACAGTGCAGTAGTATGTTCTGTTTGGATGTTTCTTTAAAATTGGTATCATTTACAACATTTCCTGAATACAGGGTTGGAAATAAATAATACATAAATAAGTAAGGCAACTCATTTGCAGGTAATGTATTGTCTTTTATCTGTGAATTATTTTTGTTTAGTAGAATGCAATATGCTGTCATATATATAATTTGGTATGCCATATATATATATATATATATATATATATATATATATATATATATATATATATATATATATATATATATATAATAAAAAAGGAAAATCAATCTACAGGACACAGAGGTTGACATTGTAATGTTTCTTTTAACTTATAGTTTTAAGTGTAACAATATGAGCAAAAATACTGGTGATGACACTTCTCAATGGACTTACTTAGAATTGACAATAATATCTTAATAATAATAATAATAATAATAATAATAATAATAATAATAATAATAAAAATAATAATAATAATATCTGTATGACTTTTCATGGTCATACAGTGTTAGATATCTATTCTGATATTGTTTGGCTGCAACATCGTCCAACATGAATAGCATTTGTTTAGCATATTTCCATTCAAATAACTAGAATCCAATTTTTCAATAATATCTCACACATGGCAGCCAATATTAACACTTTTCCAGCGACTAAAGGCTAATTACTTTAGTCAGACTATACTTATTCTAATGTCTGTTTCCAGATGGATGGAAAAAATCCTTACCCAAACAAGTTGACACATTTTCAAGTTCCATTGACATCTGTCTTAAAAGGTTGGAATGCAATGGTAACTAAGGAATGCCAAAGTTGGTTATATTAGGGATATACTTTTTAATAAAACAAAGAAAAGGACACTATGTTGATAAAAGCAATTAGATAGCTTTGTTTTGTTAAAATCATAACCTTATTTTAAACAACTTTGGAAATCCTTGGCTTTCATGTTATTTCACCTAACTGGTAGGTATGTTATTCGAATTTGAAAACATATACACTTGTATAATTTTTTTTATTCCATCAGGAAAAGACACCAGAGTAAGTATAGTCCTAGGTGTCACATGTACTGGCAATGTACATGCAGGATTTGTATAATAGTAGTCCAGCAGTCAGACATTACGGGGCTGTTGGATGTTGTATTCAGAAGTACATTATTGATTGATGTATGTATAGTGATGGAAAACTACAAAAAGTCTGTGTTGGAGAGCTTTGATCAACTTCTTAATGGACAGTGTAGGACAAATTCAACAATATTTGTAAAACCACAGTACATTATGTTGATGCTCTATATGTACTATATAGGCTTGCTTATAAATCAAGCCAAAGTTCAAACAAGAAAAATCCTGATCTGCCATATCATAGTTTGTCTGAAAAGTAGGGTCTATGTTGTTTGTTCTACAGGTTACTCCTAACAAATTGCATAGACCTAGATCTGTCCTTGCATTATTCAATGGCAGATCTGTGTCTGTGCAGTTTGCATTTGGACTTTTCTTTTCAGCAAGTATATATGGTAGTAATAAATTCCGTATGATAAGCATACTACTGATGCCATTGTAGTAATTCAAACAGGTTGTATAGTGGGTTAGCTCAGTTCAGCATCACAGAGATACAAGGTTGCTACTTTCAAAAATATTGCTGCTTTTGAGGTATGGCAGCTTAACAGTTGGGCACACAGACTATTCCTTCTCACTTACTTTGAGATTTGCAATTGAATCCAAAACCAACGGTTCTGCCTTCTAGGAAATGTAGAAATGCTTTCTTTCAACGATAGTGTCACTTAAAACCAGGGGTTGTTTGCATATGTTATACAAAATAGGAAATGACAAAGTATCAAAAGTAGCATGTTTGATTCCTAGTCAAGCTCTTGTGCCCTGAATTTAACCTAAAATACTCAGAACAAACTAAGCTGTCAAACAAGTGACCTCAAATGCTCCTATAGTTAATGGCTACAATACATATAACCTTAAATTAAATTGGTATTATTGGCATACTTTCACTCACCTTGCATATCAGATTCTATTAGTATTGTCAATTGTTCAGAACATTAATTCCAATATTCTGGATATTTCATACCTGAGATTGTCAACAGGCACTATTCTGTTGTTTATCTTCACAGGCTAACTTAACCTGGACCAATTCATGCCCTTGGATAAAGCACAAATGTTAAATTATTTAATATCTTATGAAAACAACATCAAAGTGGGAATGCAGGCAGTTGTATATCTGGACTTGGTACTATAAGCAACTCTGGTTTTTTTGGTGTAGATTTTAGGTTTTAGATTCCTTTCTTGGTGTTTATGTGTCTACTTACTGAATATACACTATATTTCCAAGCAAGTATCTGGGTAGAATTTACAAACAGTACTTAGATACATTTAAGTTTATCCAGAAACCTCATTTTTGTACAGTACTTTCAAATTCTCGGTTTTAATTCTTTCAATTAATACATGAATTAAAACTTTAGAGTACATGTACATTTTTGTTTGTTTATAATCTGCAGATCTGTTAAATCTATTTTGGACAAAATTGGTGATGAAATTGAGGTTAAATCATTTTTTGACAAATGTGGCAATGATTATAGTCTGATAATTAAAAGAACCATAGCAACATTGGTTTTCAACTTTGAGCTCCACATTTTAAAATTCTTGTACCACTTGCATGATACATTTCTTATGTCAAAATAGGTAAATATATGTATAATCGTATATGTTCTTATTTTCAGAACTTTCAAGAAGAAGAAGAAGGACCGTTTACTGACCAATGAAGAAGATGAGGATGGTGTTTCTAATCCAATTATGGTATGGGACTATTGCATTATCCTCATGTGTTGATATACTAAACACAGAATGCTAAATTTATAAGCCTGTTGCTTTTCGTTTGTTTTATCAATTGAAAAATACCAGAATGTTAATATTATCATGTTATCAGCTATGTTTTTTAAATGCAGACATTTTCATAAAGTTATGAAAATTAAGATTAAAATTGTTCCACATAATTTTGACATTGTCAGTAGGTAATTTATATACATTATATGGCAAAAGACACCTAACTTTATGCAATTGACTGCTTTATACATTCAAATTTAAATGAGATTTAGATTGTATTTTAACCCTTTGAACCCTAATCTCCCCCATATTTCGGCACCCTAACCCGAGCCTCCCCGGCAAATTTTGACCATACTATAGCAAATCTAGCAAATAACATAACACAGGCCGTTATACCGGCCTGTCGGGTTATGACGGTAGATAGCGAGGCCGGTATACCGGCCTTTCGGGTATATACACCGTTACAATAGGCCGGTAAACCGGCCTGTCGGGTTCAAAGGGTTAGGGGTACTGAAAACCAAATATCCACTTATATATGAAGCTTTGCAAGATATCAGATGCTTCAGTTTTAACCTTTTATTTCCTATCTTGTAATTAAACTATAAAGTTCCAGCATTGATTTCTCCTTTGAATACATTCCCTGATCATACTAATATTATGAAGATGCTCTTTAAATCTATGGACAAAGTTTATTTTCCCTGTCAATATTCCATACAGACAAAATAAGAATCTGCTCCCAACACTTCTCATTACCTATTTTACCTCCAGTAGGTGGCTGCTGTTGCTGATTAGTTTTTGTTTTCACCGAGTATTGAGTGTAGAGGTATTTACTATTTGCTGCAATTGTTATTTTGTGAAACTGTTTGATATTTATATGAATTTTAAGTAGTTGTGGACTTTATTATTTTTATGATTTTGTGCTTTAACATTTTATTAATGATTTGTTGTTTATTTGTGCACACTACTTCATGTGGTTTGGAATCATTAATTTGTTGTTTATTTCTTCACACCACTTCATGTAGTTCTGGAATCATTGATAATAAAAAATAATTGTACACACCACTTGATTTAGGTTTGGAATCATTGATAATTTGTTTTTGTTTGTGCACACCACTTCATGTGGTTTTGGAATTATTAAAGATTTGTTGTTTATTTGTGCACACCAATTAAGATTGTTTTGGAATTATTGATGATTATTTGTGCACTCTGCTTCAGATTGTTTTGCTTAATTGTCAGGGTATTTTATACAATATTTCTTGCTATAGCATATGTACTTCCATCAGGATGGGTAGAAATTAATTGACTGGAATTCAGACATTCCCTAACTTCTTCTCTCAAAACTATTAATTGACAGAATGAAGTCTCTTGCTGAGCTTTACAATGTTTTTCACCCAGAGTGCACATAGCATTTTCATATCAGAAATGGTTTTCATTATTGGGCTAGGGTGTGGGCTGTGTGAAAGAAAACTTTTGTTTTAATTTACTTTACATTTAATTCTCATTTAATTTTATAATGACCTTAACTGGTTGAGTGTTCGTAACTCCAACTTACATGCTGCCTATAGCATCAAGCCTTGTGAGGTCCAAAACTTTCATAACACTTGCTTAAATCCTGAGTTTGTCAGTTCCATTGAATATGCAACCCATGCCAATTTAAGATACTGTTTGCCATACTATGAAATATCTTTACTTGAGAGTCATTGAATTCAAGCCATGTATAATCATCTACCAAATTGGTTAGAATTTTTTTTGTCCCTTAATTGTGTCAGATATGATATTTTTTGTTGCCACACAGTTTGATGTATGTCTTTTTGGTAAAATAGATACTGCTAACTCAGACTGAATGGTGGCCTTATAGTCAATCGCTCAACTTATGTGGGAAGTTTCCTTCTCTGAATCTTCATAATGACCATCCTTGCAAAAATCATTTGGCAACTGCTGCTGCTGAAATGATCATATTATACAAGTTGTTGTTCAAACACTGATAGCACCTTAATGTGATCAACTTACATCAGATGCCTGATTGCAGACTCAAATTGGTCCTCATTTTAATCAATTTAGAAATGAAAGACTTGTTACTATCATTTAATCAGATCATAAAGTGAATTGACATTTAAATCAGCAAAGTACCTTTCAATATTTTAATCGCAATGACTCAGTGGATTGAAATCAAAGGGTTATCCAGTCATGAGTATCTGGGTTGTGAAGCATAAGGTAGTTTAAAATCCAGCTAATTATTCATACCATATTTGTTTGTTAAAAGTGTTTTGATAGGCCAATAAGTAATCTGTTAGCCCAGTTTGCAGTCAAGCAGTAATATAACTCAATGCACATGCAACATTATCAATGACCACTTATTACTTTATCTCAACATGTGAATGAATAAATGAAGAGGGGTAAAATTAAAACATTCAGAATGCCTGAGGGCATGTATGGCAAGATATAGATAGATAAAGTTATTAAATATGAAAATTATTGCTTGCCTGGCTGTTTTGAAATGGAGAAAAAGATTTGCACTCGGAAAATTGCTCTGTGGAAAATTTTACTTGTCAGACTTAAAAATTGAATAGCCCGTGACATCAGGCTAGGGGATTTGATCAGCCCACCTGCCATTTTATAGATCTGTTTGCAATTAGCATTTTAAGAGGGGTTTTGGGGCACTCCTAATTCCGCCCATAATATTAGTACTAAAATATTTGAAATGGAGACAGGCTGTAGTTATTTCAGGTGGGATGAGCCCTGCATGAATGATCTGCTTGATCTAATGATAGACATTCCCAGGAAAATTCACCTGAGACTCAACCTGCTCAGTTACATTCACAGATGTTTCATCCCTGCCCATACAGGCTTCTCCTTCACACCTGATTCTTGTCAGGAAAGCCTTGGGGAAAAAATAAGAATTTAAACCTTCTGTTGTAGAGAGAATCTCAAGCTAGAAGAACCTCCACTTTTCAGTTGTATGGGAGGAATTGGGAGGTTTTCAGGGACTTGTGTCTGAAACCCATAATTTGCTAACTTTTTTCTCTGGTTCTTTAACAAGAAATATTTAGCCAATGCTACGATCAAAGGCTACATGTTCATGATCTTAGACACATTCAGGCATCATGGTAAAGCATGTATCAGTCATGGTAATGATTTATTAGAACAATTCGCCAATTTTGAATTTAATATTTCAAAATCACTCATCCATATTTTCCAAGTTGAATTTGTCATGGATATTGACAGGGCCCAATGAAGCTGCTGTCATACAAAACATGTTACTTGAGAGCTCTGGCTTTAGCAAGCAGTATGAATGAGTTGCATGCCCCAATCAGTTTACCCAAACTATTTATAGTTCCATCAGTTGTTTGGTCCTTATGCTAGACCAGGCTAAATATTGAAGGATAGGCTGCTATCAATAGGCAATCAAAGACTAAAGTAGTTATTACGCTTGGCATATTCCAAGATCTCAAGGAGATTATTATGTCTGGGCAAATGAAATCAAATGCATCTCTTCAAGAATCAAGTTAGAATGGAACTTGGTGATCCGAGACATTCTAGATTTATTTGGCTGTCACACACGGTCAGCCTTCTCAAACATCTATCTTTGTGACCTAGCTTTGCAGAGACCAGAATTTTGTGTGTGTGTATGTGTGATTTGGCATTTTAATGTAGCTTTAAAAAAAATTCAGTCATATTGCTATGATGTCTGCATTGTGATAGTGTATAGCGATATCTAGCACTGTGGCATCATGCCTTATCCAGAAACCAACCTGACCAGTCGTAACACTGACCTCTTAATGCTGAGCGCCAATTGAGGCAGGTGCTAGTCTCATTTTTAGAAGCCATTGGTATGCCTTGTCTGTGGTTCGAACACCTGACCTCCTAATTCCAAGGCAGATGCTCTAACCACTTAGGCCACCAGAATGGTCAACAAGAATTGAATCTTTTAGGTACAGTGGTTGTAGCCTAAATCATAACCAGACTAGCTTGAAGTCAACACTGCCTTGGGGCATAAAACTGTGCTTTCACAGGATTCGCCCAGTGATTTTACTTTGTTAGAAAAAGTGATTAGCTTTCTTTTGTCATTGGTGACCATCACTTATCTTGTTTTGATATTTGAAGTGCTGTTTACCCTCATACAGGGAAGAATCCTTTTTCATTTGAGTGTGACCATGGAAACAGTTGGATTGTCAGCATTGACTCCTCCCATTGCCTATTCTCCTATTCAGGACTATATTCAAAGGAAAAATAAAACATTTTAGTAAATTATGTTTCTTTGAGAATACTTAACTGATCCCATAACTATTAAACCCTCCCACTCATTAATGAGGTATCACTCAAACTAAAGTAGTAAATATATGTCACATGGCTGTGGTGAAGCGATAGGGGAAAATTCCTGGACTGCTGTATTTGTGAGGAAGTGAAGCATCATCCTAACATTAATGTGATTGACTAAATTTTCTCAGAAAAACATAATGTGTACTAATAAAAGTTACTGTTTCAAAGGCTTTTCAACTGTGTCATACAGAATCTTCTGAAATATACTATATGTATATTATGTAGGCCATAAAATCACATTACAGTTAAGCTCCTTTTTTAATCTGTAAACCTTTTCATACCAGAAGTTGTACAGTGGAATCTATATTATTTCAGGCAGGGGAAGCAGACTCTGTGCAGGAGATAATGCCAAGTGGAGGGGAATCTTCTGCAGTTGAGGTAAGGAATTAGTACTGTTGTAAAAGTGGGATTGACTGACCTGAAGGAATAAAGGGATACAATTTATGTGAGCCTTTACACAGAGCCATGTATCAGTGGTTGAGACTATCCCTTCCCATCCACATACAGAAGATGATTTTTTTTCTTATATCAGGTGCTTCACTTTTAAATGCATGGTGGAACTATGTTGTTTAGATTAGAGTAGCAGATATAAACATTTGGCATTCTTAGCAAGCTGAACAATTTGTAGATTTAGTGCTTTGAAAATTTGCAGATGCAATTTGTTTCTCAGATTATTAACAAAGATAGTGTCCTTAAGATTATTAGCAAAGCTAGTATCCTTAGGATTATTAGCAAAGCTAGTGTTCTTAGGATTATTATTTAAGTTAGCATCTTTAATATTATGAGAAAACCTAGCATCCTTAAGATTATTAGTATAGCTAGTGTTTATTGGATTATTAGTAAAGCTAGTGTTCTTAAGATTATTAGTAAGGCTAGCATCCTTATGGTTAATAATAAAGCTAACTTCCTTAAGATTATTAGTAAAGATAGCATCCTTAAGATTATTTGTAAAGCTTGCATTCTTAGGATTATTAGCAAAGATAGTGTTCTTAGGATTATTAGTAAAGCTGGCATCCCTAGGATTATTAGTAAAGCTAGGGTCCTTAGGATTATTATTAAAGCTAGCGTCATCAAGATTATTATTAAAGCTAGTGTTCTTAGGATTCTTAGCAAAGCTAGCATCCTTAAGATTATTAGTAAAGCTAGTGTTCTTAAGAATATTAAAGCTAGTGTTCTTAAGATTATTAGCAAAGCTAGTGTTCTTAGGGTTATTAATTAAACTAGCATCCTAAAGATTATTGGTAAAGCTAGTGTTCTTAAGATTATTAGCAAAGCTAGTTTTTTTTAGGATTATTAGTAAAGCTAGTGTTCTTAGGATTATTAGCAAAGCTAGTGTTCTTAAGATTATTAGTAAAGCTAGTGTTCTTAAGATTATTAGCAAAGCTAGTTTTTTTAGGATTATTAGTAAAGCTAGTGTTCTTAGGATTATTAGCAAAGCTAGTGTTCTTAGGATTATTAATTAAACTAGCATCCTAAAGATTATTAGTAAAGCTAGTGTTCTTAAGATTATTAGCAAAGCTAGTGTTCTTAGGATTATTAATTAAACTAGCATCCTAAAGATTATTAGTAAAGCTAGTGTTCTTAAGATTATTAGCAAAGCTAGTTTTTTTTAGGATTATTAGTAAAGCTAGTGTTCTTAGGATTATTAGCAAAGCTAGTGTTCTTAAGATTATTAGTAAAGCTAGTGTTCTTAAGAATATTAAAGCTAGTGTTCTTAAGATTATTAGCAAAGCTAGTGTTCTTAGGATTATTAATTAAACTAGCATCCTAAAGATTATTTTAGTAAAGCTAGTGTTCTTAAGATTATTAGCAAAGCTAGTTTTTTTTAGGATTATTAGTAAAGTTAGTGTTCTTAGGATTATTAGCAAAGCTAGTGTTAAGATTATTAGTAAAGCTAGTGTTCTTAAGAATATTAAAGCTAGTGTTCTTAAGATTATTAGCAAAGTTAGTGTTCTTAGGATTATTAATTAAACTAGCATCCTAAAGATTATTAGTAAAGCTAGTGTTCTTAGGATTATTAGCAAAGCTAGTATTTTTAGCATTTGTAGCAAAGCTAGTGTTCTTAGGATTATTAGCAAAGCTAGTGTTCTTAAGATTATTAGTAAAGCTAGCGTCCTTAAGATTATTAGTAAAGCTAGCGTCCTTAAGATTATTAGGAAAGCTAGCGTCCTTAAGATTATTAGTAAAGCTAGCGTCCTTAAGATTATTAGTAAAGCTAGCGTCCTTAAGATTATTAGTAAAGCTAGTGTCCTTAAGATTATTAGTAAAGCTAGCGTCCTTAAGATTATTAGTAAAACTAGCATCCTTAAGATTATTAGTAAAGCTAGCGTCCTTAAGATTATTAGTAAAGTTAGCATCATTAAGATTATTAGTAAAGCTAGTGTCCTTAAGATTATTAGTAAAGCTAGCTGCATCCTTAAGATTATTAGTAAAACTAGCGTCCTTAAGATTATTAGTAAAGCTAGTGTCCTTAAGATTATTAGTAAAGCTAGCATCCTTAAGATTATTAGTAAAACTAGCATCCTTAGGATTGTATTGAAGCTAGTGGCCTGAAGATTATTAGCAAAGCTAGTGTTTTTAGGATTATTAGTAAAGCTAGTTTTCTTACAATTATTAGCTCAGTTTGTGCCTGTGGTCTTAAGATTATTAGGACAGCTAGTGTTCCAATCAACAAAACTAGTGTTATTAAGATTATTAGCAAAGGTAGTGTTGTTAAGATTATTAGCAAAGGTAGTGTTATTAAGATTATTAGCAAAGATAGTGCTATTAAGATTATTAGCAAAGGTAGTGTTGTTAAGATTCTTAGCAAAGGTAGTGTTATTAAGATTCTTAGCAAAGGTAGTGTTGTTAAGATTCTTAGCAAAGGTAGTGTTATTAAGATTAGTAGCAAAAGTAGTGTTATTAAGATTAGTAGCAAAGGTAGTGTTATAAGATTATTAGCAAAGGTAGTGTTGTTAAGATTCTTAGCAAAGGTAGTGTTATTAAGATTAGTAGCAAAGGTAGTTTTATTAAGATTAGTAGCAAAGGTAGTGTTATTAAGATTAGTAGCAAAGGTAGTGTTATAAGATTTTTAGCAAAGGTAGTGTTATAAGATTTTTAGCAAAGGTAGTGTCATAAGATTATTAGCAAAGGTAGTGTCATTAAGATTAGTAGCAAAGGCAGTGTTATTAAGATTATTAGCAAAGGTAGTGTCATAAGATTTTTCAGTAAAACTAGTGTTTTTTACATTATTAGTAAATGTAGTGCTGTTAAGATTATTAGCAAAGGTAGAGATGGTGTTCTTAAGATTATTAGCAAAGACATTGCTAGTGCATTTATTATTAGCACAAATAGGGTTCTTAAGATCATCAGCAAGCTAGTGCGTGTGCCCGCAAGTTTATTACCACAGACAATATTCAAAAGATATTAAAGTTCTTAAAATTATCAGTAAGCTAGTGCTATTAAGATTAGCAAGGCTTATGGCAGTGCTGTTGCATTACCTCATTGATTCATGTACTCTTGCATAGTCAGAATCAATCATTTATCTTCAGTTCCTTTTTAATTGTGAAATTTCTTATTTATACAGTATGTTTTGACATAATAACAGTCCATGAAAGATACAGGGGTCACTTTATCATTGCTGTTAGCATCAACATCTCATGTGTCAAGTTTGTGCTAACCTTGTAACATTTTGGGGGTAAATAAAGCTCCACATTTTGTGGAGCAATACTTTTTAAAATTTGCTTAGAAATACAGTTTAACCTGATTTAAAAGGAGACTTGAATGTCAATATATTGTGTATTTTATGAACAGGTCAACATTATATTGAGAGTAGACACCCTTTACATTGAGGTGTTTGCCAATAAATTTCCTGTATTGGAAAGATTTAAAATTTGTTCATTTGGATTTGAAGAAATCTTGATAGCAAGAGATTTGTTTTCAATTACATTTCATTAATCTGTACTTTTATAATTTGTAAAACTTTGTATGTCTTTGTGCATATACTGGAAAACTGTCAAGTTTTAGAGAAACATGGCATTTCAGAACTTGCATTTAGAATGTATCCAAGATTATGTAGCAATAAGAAACTTTTTTTGGTTTTGTAGATGGTCAGTGAAGAACAAGAATCCCAGTCCCTCCTAAAAACATTGAAGAAAACAAGAAAGAAGAAAAGGAGGGAGGTTTGTAACATATTTTCAGATTTTAATGTATTCTACACCATATGCTTGCAATTTTGCTTCTAGGATGAACAATGCTTTCATACTGCAAACAATATTATTAGGATTTGAGAGATGGCCTTGAAATCTTGAAGTAAAAAGAGTTGGTTTTATCTTTGAAATACTGTTGAATGTATTGATAGACTGCTTGTAATTTTGCCAAAACATTCGCAAAATATATCAGAGTGCGTATGAAATGTTGAAACTAAATCAATATTTAACTTTTTAATTTCTTTATTTTTATTATGATGAGACACGAAATAAAAGTAGATAAAATTGGGTTGATGAAATGACACATGAGTATGCTAGTTACCAAAAGGAATAACATCCCTTTGCTGCCTCTTCTCTCTTGGTAATCTCTCGAGCAGAGGAAGACTAGCTGTGCATTCTCAATGACAGTGGATGTGCATGTAGCTTTGGAGTCCGAATTCTGATGCAAACAGGTGGTTGCAGGTGGGGCTTTAGACACTGGTGGTTGTGGGTGAGGCATTGGACACTGGTGGTTGTGGGTGGGGCATTGGACACTGGTGGTTGTGGGTGGCTGGGACATAGCTCTATGACGTCTCTCATGAGCTACAGCAAGATGCTTGTTGCAATCAACCTCAAAGGTGAAACTGGCTTTTCTTGTCAGGGCTTGCCACTGACCTCTGTCTGATGTAGCGCACTTGAGCTGGTGGGGTCTGCCCATTTGATGTGCGGCTTGAGATTGTCTTTATACCTCTTGTGAGGCCAGCCTTGGTTTTCGTTGCCATGAGCTTGCTTGCCATAGAACAGCTGCTTTGGGATTCTGTTTTTATCCATACTGATGACATGGCCAATCCATCGAAGTTGGGCCTGAATTAGTTTGGCTTTAATGCTTGTTGTGTTGGCTCTATCAAGTCGGTGATTTGGTCCTGCCACTTAATCCACATGATGGATCTCAGGGAGTGCTGGTGGAATTGTTCCAACTGATATGCTTTCGGTACACAGTCCACGTTTCACAGCCATACAAGAGAGATGTGATGACAACTGCATTGTATACCTTCATCTTTGTTCACAGGTGTGTGTCCTTGTGCTGCAAGACCTTTGTTCAGAGTCATCCAAGTGCTTGAATGGTTTTTTTTATCCTTGCAGTGATCTTTTTGTCCAAAAAGCCATCACTGAATATTGTGCTGCTAGGTATTTGAAACTGTCTAAGTTCTTCAGCTGCGTGTCACCAATGGTCATGCAGAGTTGTGAAGGGACGGTGATTGGTGCGAGCTGGAAGTGGACTGCTGTCTTTGCTAGGCTAATTATGAGTCTAATTAGGTTGGAGGCTTCAGAGAACCTGTCCACAATTGCCTGTAGGTAAGTCGCTTCATGAGGGCACAGTCATCTGTGAAGAGTGGCTCAATGATGAGTCTTTCTAGCATCTTGATTTTTGCAGCTAGGCGATAGAGATCAAACACTGATCCATCCCGGTGCTATCTTATGTAGATACCAAGGTCAAGATCATATATGGCATGAAGCAGTACCTGTGTGAAGAAGAGGTTGAAGAGTACTGGAGCAAGTTCAAATCCCTATTTGACACTGTTAGAATCTCTCCAGTCATGTCATCATGAAAGAGCCGGAGGTTGAAGTTGATCAATTTCTGAGGACAACCAAGCTTCTTGAATACTACCCACAGTGCCTCTCTGTTGATTGTATTGAAAGGCTTTGTCAGGTCCACGAAGACGGCATACAGATTCATGTTCTGCTCAAGGCACTTCTCATGGACTTGATAAAATGTGTAGATCATGTCAACGATGCTGCAGTCTGTGTGAAAACCACACGAAGACTCAGTGAGGTTATCTTCTGGCACTGACTCAATAAGCCTGTTGAGAATGATGCAAGTATTTTGCCAGCTGTTGAGAGCAAGGAGATACCTCTGTAGTTACTGCAGTTCGCACATGGAAGGTCACAATTAAGGCGTCTCAGAGGTCGTCTGGCATCTCCCCTTCTATCAAGATGCTGATTAGCACATTGTGAAATGCTTCCAGAGTCTGTTCACTGAGAACCTTGTACACCAACACTGGGATACCATCCTTTCAAGGTGCCCTGTCACAGTTCATTTGTTTAATGGCCTTCTTCAACTCCTCTATCGTTGGCGGAACATCCAGTTGGTCTTGCGTTGGCGGTTATTGTATTTTGTCAAGAACAGATTGGCTGACCAATGTGGGCAGGTTTAGGAGCTGACTAAAGTGTTATTTTCATCTGTCCTTTATTTATGCCAGCCTTGTCTTTTATTAGTGTACTGCAATCTGCAGCGAGCAAAGGGGCAGAGCCAGACTTTAACAGGCCAAAGATGGACTTGATGGCATTATAGAACTCTTTGGAGTTGTTAGCATCAACATAGTGTTGCACTTAAGCAGCTTTCCTTTCCCACCACTGGTCATGCATATTGTGGATTTCTCTCTGAGATTCAGCTTGATAGGATTTGAAACGGTCATTTTTGGGGATAGAGTTTGTGTCATTCTGCTAGACCATGAATGCTTTATTCTTTCTGGCAAGCAGATCTTCAATGTCACCTTTGTTCTCGTTGAACCAGTCTTGATGGGTTCTCTTCTTGGGGCCCAGAGTCACCATAGCTGTTTCTCTTATCATGTTTCTGAGCTTGTTCCATTTCTTAGAGGCTTTTCCATGTATAAGGCCATTGGTGGACAGCTTGTCATCTTGGCTCTTCTGGAAATTGAGCTGGGTGGAAGGCTGCTGGAGTTTGACAACTTTGAAGGCTGTGCGCACAAGCTTAGGACGCCTTGGGTGATGTTTGATAATGCACAGCTTTAGGGTACTTTGGACAAGTCTGTTTTCTGTCCAGAATCCCACTCCTTGATTGGCCTTGGTGATGAGGACATTCTGAGCATAGCATTGGCAAAGTATTACATAATCAATTGAGTGCCATTGGCAAGATCTGGGTTTTATCCAGGTGTTCTTGTGTTTGTTCACCATCCTGAACATTGTATTTGTGATTAGGATGTCAAATTCTGCACATTTGCTGAGTAGGAACAGGCAGTTGTTATTCATCTTGCCAACACCATGCTTGCCAAGCACACCTTTCCATCAACCATAATTGCAGCCAACACGGGCATTGAAGTCCCCCAATAGTATGATCTTGTCATCAGCTGGAACTTTGCACAGTACAGAACTGAGGTCCACATAGAACTGCTTGAAGGTTTCCGCTGAGCTTGAGAGGATAGGGGCATAGGCACTGATGATTGTTGCATGGTGTTTGTGGCTGATAGGTAGTTTTCATTAGCCTCTCATTAATACAAACAGGCAGGTCCAGAAGCTGCTTCAGAAGACTTAATTTGATAGCCAGGCCGACTCTGTTGATCTAGTCTTTGTTTTAGGCTTTTCTTTTCCAGAAGAAGGTGTAGCCGCTTTCTAGCTCAGAAAACCCACCTCTGTGAACCTGGTCTCACTCAAGGCTTCAGTGTCGATATTGTAGCAAGAAAGCTCCTTAGTGATTAGAACTGTTCTCCTGTGGGGTCTTGCTACATTCTCTTTGTCCATGAGAGTACGGATGTTCCATGCTACAATAAGATTTTTCTTTGATGTAAAAAAACATTCCTTTTGCTGTTGCAATTCACTAGTCATACTTGCAGATGGTTGTCTAAGTAAGGAATCTGACCCAACTTGAAATGAGCTGTCTTTCAGTTAAAACTGGTTGCATGAGAACATTTATTGGGGTAAATTACAAAGCAGTATTAAATGCATACAAGAGAGATGTTAATGTTTTAAGCATTACAGGAAGTATGTTATAGTCTTATGTGAAAAGCAAAAAGAACAGGAGAATAACATCCTTATTTCATCTGCTGTCACCTTGTACTCATCTTTTTGCACTATGATAACTTTGTGCAATGAATATATGGAGTAAGAAACAAAAACTCCTTGTAAACTTTTGGAAGTCCTTGTAAAGTCCTCAAAAACAAACTTTTTAAAGCCATATCAACATTTTATATTTAATTACAAAATTACCAGAAAATGAGGTCAATAGATGTATAAATCTTATGGAAAATACACCTTTTATAATGTTATAAAAACCAAGATTTATGAGTGACAGAGTTGTTACTATTATTGATGATATTATATTTCATGATGATATTATATTTCAAACTGGTCTAATGATTGTTTTTTTTTTCAGTCTGAAGTCATTGTAATGTTGAAATTTTACTATTTTTATGATTTATTATTATTTGTAATTGCTTAAAGTTGCCTTTCTTAAAGTGTAATGTTGATCAACCTCTTTTTGATATAGATCAAAATTTAATTTAAGATTGAATGTTAAATACTTTCCTGTCATAGAACCCTAGATTTCACATCTTCTTGGTTGATTCTGGAAAAACTAAAAGAACTAAAAAACTAAAAAAAAAAACTAAAAAAACCAAATGGAATTTCTTGAGTGTTTAAGATTGGACTTTATTTTTTGTCAATAGCAGAAGATGATGAATATTATGAATGTGGCATTCAATTCAGTTTTTCTTGACCAAAACATTGAGTGTAAACGTTTTCCACATTTATGTTTGTTCTTTACTTTAAGTTACTACATTATGATTGGTCCTTGCACTTATAAATACTGAGAAGAAAGGTCCTTGACAATAATGATCCCTGAGGTCAGGATTCAGATTCATATGGGAAAATATATTTCTCTGTATCAACTCCCTACGCTATGGAATGGCTTCATGCAGTGTTACCATTGACCATCTGTGTACAAATGCATCTACCTTTGTCACAGTGTTCATCAGTAGATAACCTTATGGTGGCTTGATAAATTGAAGTTCCATTTGAACAAGATTGATGTCAATAATATGAGTTCAGTTTTCAGTTATTTCTCGTTTCAGACCTCAGTGTTTTCAGTATTTTGAATACGTTTTTGACTATTTTATCATATCTGCAAAAAGTTATCGAATATTTAACATTTTAAGAATAAATAAGATCTAAGTGTCTAATATAATAACAATTTGTATGGATTTATGGCATATTAAAAATTAGAATGAATATAAATTTAAAGAAACCATTGTGCAGTGTTATTCCTATAGCATGTGCATTTACTTTTGCCCATTTTGTACATCCCCAAGAATTTGACAGAATCCAGATCTTGTCATTGCTGGTGGACAGAAAGTACAAAAGATGCACCCCAGATGGCTTACTGATTTTTCTTTTTTCAGCTTGAAGATGAGTTGATTTCCCCAAAAGATAATTTGGCTGGAGAGTTACGATCTCTTAAAAAGAAAAGTAAGGAAAAAGTTGAGGAGACAATCCGTCGAGAATCTGAGGAGGAAGGCGAGGGAGAGGAGGAAGAGGAGGTAACTGTACCAGAAGTTGCTGATGATGGAACTCTTCCAATGCCTGAAGAAGAGGTGGCTGAAACTGCCAAGCCTGTGGAAGGGGAGGAGGAAGTGAGTCGAATTAAAAAACTTCGGAAGAAGAAGGAAGAAGTGGAAGAGAGTAAGTTTAATGTTCAAGCCCTTGATTAAATTCTGGCACAACACTTGTTCTATAAATGTACAGTAAATTACTACATCATACTGGTTTCTGTGATGTGTGTGTGTTTTGGATTTTTAACATAGCTTTAACAGTTTTTCAGCCATATCGCTACAATGTCTGCAGTGTGGCAGTTTATAGTGATGTCTAGCACTGGGACATCATGTCACAGACTTGTAGTTTGTTGTCCCACCCAGTTCTGACACTGACCTCTTAATGCTGAGCACCAAGTGGGCAGCTGTTAGTACCATTTTTATAAGTCTTTAGTGTCCTTATAAAACGGGTGGCCCTTCCAGAGGGGGACTAATTTTGTTGTGAGAATTACTATTTATGTAATGTACATAGTAAGAAAGCTACATAATTCAAAGCATTTAATATCTTCGTTTTAAAGTAACATTAATTATTAAAAAGTTCTTCTTGTTAAAATAATAGACTTATTTCAGCTGAATATACATTAATAGTTTTTATTCTTGGTGTAAGCGTTATATGCATGTGGGTATTGTTGTCATGCACATTGCAAAATCTATTCAAAAATGTCATTAAATGTAGGTACATACATAATTCTCTTTCTGTTTGCTCCATTCTCCTACTGCTGCTCAATAACCTCCTTATCAGTTATGATGTTTATTTGAGTCTTTTCAACATAAAATTGTTTTAATCGAGTCTTTTCTAACTAAATTTGTTCGGCATGTCCCCCCCCCACCTCACTTGATGTTGAGTAGAACAACAGACATTCTTCTAAAATAATACATCTCCATTTACGTGATTACATAATAATAATTGGTAATAATTTATTTGGATGTTGCTAACTGTATGTGATTTAATTATGCAGACAACTTTTGTCAAATGGTCACAATGCCAACTTTGTAAAGGAAGCTATGTGTTGTCATGTGATTTTTTTGGTCTTTGTCTGTTACTCTGTTTTGTTCAATGTTAATTTCTCTGTATGTTAATGCACAAAATCTATTTTGAGCCTATGCTGACTCTGTTATAATCTTGACAATTACATCCAGTTGTAATCATCAAAGAGAAGAACTCAACAGATACGTGAACACCAAATCTCGGTCATAACATTGTTGAGCCCATTTCCTGTAAACGTCAGGTTTTATAGACATTGATATCATATTAATCTTTCTGTTATGTGTACTTTGGTCAACTCTTCTTTCTGTAACAGACACTTGACATTGGGAGACATGTTTTGACAGTAGAAATAATCTGATTACTTACCTTACATAACAATATGAACTAATTATTGGTTCCGGATACATTTGAGAAAAAAAAGTGGCTGCTTTGTGAGGAACATTTTACATTTTTGCACTCATATGCTGGCTGCTGGTCATGTTAGAGGGGTGGCCATTCTTGATGGGTACTTTTGAATACAAACTCATCGGTGCCAAAGGATTCTGTCTATAAGAAGCTGGTGACAGCTGGTCAGGGGGGCCATTCAAGAGAGGACTACTGTAATTGCAGAAATGGAGCATCAGAGAATTAGTGATTTGTTTTATTCTTCGATTGGTATTTGAGTCCAATATGTTATTTATTATTAAATGGAATGTTCAGTTAAAAGAGACTGTTTTTAGCTTATGATATGAAGTATATTGCAGCCTATATACGTTTTATTCAGCATGTGTACTTTTAACAAGTTAGAGTTTTTGTGCTTTTAATTCAATTTTGATTTTAAAAGAATACTGAACTTCCTTTTCATGTACCTGCTTGCACAGTCAGCCATATTTTCCTTCACCAAATCATAATCTCCTTACTCATAATATTTTCATTGCATCTTTGAATGCTCAAGAATAAAATATATAGCAACAAAATATATCCAACTATGTACACTTTATTTATAATGAAAGAAAGAATTAATTGGTGACTAAAACATAAATTAGTGATGAACATTGATATTTTTATATACATTTTGAAAATACAACTATTACATGTTACTAAATTTAGTGGTATAATGATTTACAAAATAATACATAAGTGGTGACTTAAGATTTTTTCATATAAATATGGAAAATTAAATTATTATGAGTTACTATGTTTATTAAGTGGAAAGGATAAAGGAATAAAATGTATTTCTGGAATTTGAATCCTTTACGTTTATAACCATTAGGCAGACATGATACCTTTTATTATGTTTGATGTTCAACAAGATATATTGATCTTCAATTCCTCACTAACAATTCAAGTTTTAAATATATTCCAGAATGATAGCATAGAAAATGTGCCAGTTACTGCACTATCATTAATTCTCTTGCTTTAGTTTTGTTTGCTGCAGAGAAAATGAACTTTGTATTTAATGTTGATTATTTATTCAGCATAGAGTCTTGAAAAAGTTACTCACATTTGGTAGGTCTAACTTTGTTCCTTGCGGTAAGTGATTCAGACAATCTGTACAGTGGTGTCTACATCTACATGTACCTCAGTAGCTTTCTGTGATTGAATTTTTTTGTATCATCAGAATTCTTTTCCAGTTGAATTAACAACAGTTTCACAATATTACAAATATTGCACAATAATTGTAGAAACCAAAATGATATGCTTTGTAATATATGCCTTGCATTATGATTCTGAGATAAAAGAGTCATTGCTGATTTGATACTCGATGATGTTTTGAGAATATGCAGCTGATTTAGTTTAAAATAATTATATAACGATGTACATTTTGTTTTGTATACATTTGTTTTAAGTAATTTATCTTTCTTCTAGGAGCTGCAAATCAAAGAGATGTATTAAAATACATAGAATTTATTTTTGCATACTTTCAGCTCCAATTGAACCTGCTGATGAAGTTGATGCTGCCTCACCAAAGGAGGCAACACCCCCTCCTTCTTTCTCAGAAACAGAGACATTACCTGAACCTACTCCTAGGACTACGTCCCTCAGAGCTCGCATGAAAAGCAGACTGGAAAAGGCTAAGGTAGATTCATTGAAATTTTCCTGACATGGAAAACTTTGATGTTATCAAAGTTTTAATTTTTTGCATTACTGAAAAGGCTTTTGGTTTGACAATAAAAAAAAAACCAAATATATAGTTTGGTGGACAAATAACATGTTGTGTTAATTTCCCAGGATTTGTGTATAGAATGAATACAAAATATTTATTTACATATATGTGTCTATGTCTATGAACATTCTTATGTTAGTTTAATTATATGCTTCACCAATATCTGTGGAGGGGGTGAGTAATTTTACCCATGAACATCTATCATATCACATCATATTCTGTGATATCCATCAAAAATTGTGGCAGATCAATAACTTTTGAAGGATTGAAATCAGATGAATATGAGACTTTCTTTAACAAAACCAAAATCAAGCTTAACTTTCACCTTTTTTTAAAATGAATTTAAATGTTATGATCTCCATTTAACTTTAAAGTTTGCCTTTTAATTTTTAATTATTTTGGAAGGGGCATCATTGTCATATAGACACATGTCTCATTTCTTTTTTGTCAGATAATGCTATTGTTTATGTGGCAAGTCAGTTTAGCTTTGTTTTGTGTGAGATAGTACTGTTGTTTATGTGGCAAGTCAGTTTAGCATTGTTTTATATTAGATAGTGCTGTTGTTTATGTGGCAAGTCAGTTTAGCATTGTTTTGTGTGAGATAGTGCTATTGTTTATGTGGCAAGTCAGTTTAGCATTGTTTTGTATCAGATAGTGCTGTTGTTTATGTGGCAAGTCAGTTTAGCATTGTTTTATATTAGATAGTGCTGTTGTTTATGTATCAAGTCAGTTTAGCATTGTTTTGTGTGAGATAGTGCTGTTGTTTATGTGGCAAGTCAGTTTAGCATTGTTTTATATCAGATAGTGCTGTTGTTTAAGTGGCAAGTCAGTTTAGCATTGTTTTATATCAGATAGTGCTGTTGTTTATGTGGCAAGTCAGTTTAGCATTGTTTTGTATCAGATAGGGCTATTGTTTATGTGGCAAGTCAGTTTAGCTTTGTTTTGTATCAGATAGTGCTGTTGTTTATGTGGCAAGTCAGTTTAGCTTTGTTTTGTATTAGATAGTGCTGTTGTTTGTGTGGCAAGTCAGTTTAGCTTTGTTTTGTATTAGATAGTGCTGTTGTTTATGTGGCAAGTCAGTTTAGCTTTGTTTTGTGTGAGATAGTACTGTTGTTTATGTGGCAAGTCAGTTTAGCTTTGTTTTGTGTGAGATAGTGCTGTTGTTTATGTGGCAAGTCAGTTTAGCATTGTTTTATATTAGATAGTGCTGTTGTTTATGTGGCAAGTCAGTTTAGCATTGTTTTGTGTGAGATAGTGCTATTGTTTATGTGGCAAGTCAGTTTAGCATTGTTTTGTATCAGATAGTGCTGTTGTTTATGTGGCAAGTCAGTTTAGCATTGTTTTATATTAGATAGTGCTGTTGTTTATGTATCAAGTCAGTTTAGCATTGTTTTGTGTGAGATAGTGCTGTTGTTTATGTGGCAAGTCAGTTTAGCATTGTTTTATATCAGATAGTGCTGTTGTTTAAGTGGCAAGTCAGTTTAGCATTGTTTTATATCAGATAGTGCTATTGTTTATGTGGCAAGTCAGTTTAGCTTTGTTTTGTATCAGATAGTGCTGTTGTTTATGTGGCAAGTCAGTTTAGCTTTGTTTTGTATTAGATAGTGCTGTTGTTTGTGTGGCAAGTCAGTTTAGCTTTGTTTTGTATTAGATAGTGCTGTTGTTTATGTGGCAAGTCAGTTTAGCTTTGTTTTGTGTGAGATAGTACTGTTGTTTATGTTGCAAGTCAGTTTAGCTTTGTTTTGTGTGAGATAGTGCTGTTGTTTATGTGGCAAGCCAGTTTAGCTTTGTTTTGTGTGAGATAGTACTGTTGTTTATGTGGCAAGTCAGTTTAGCTTTGTTTTGTATCAGATAGTGCTGTTGTTTATGTGGCAAGTCAGTTTAGCATTGTTTTATATCAGATAGTGCTGCTGTTTATGTGGCAAGTCAGTTTAGTTTTGTTTTGTATTAGATAGTGCTATTGTTTATGTGGCAAGTCAGTTTAGCATTGTTTTGTATCAGATAGTGCTGTCGTTTATGTGGCAAGTCAGTTTAGCTTTGTTTTGTATCAGATAGTGCTGTTGTTTATGTGGCAAGTCAGTTTAGCTTTGTTTTGTATTAGATAGTGCTGTTGTTTATGTGGCAAGTCAGTTTAGCATTGTTTTGTATCAGATAGTGCTGTTGTTTATGTGGCAAGTCAGTTTAGCATTGTTTTGTATTAGATAGTGCTATTGTTTATGTGGCAAGTCAGTTTAGCATTGTTTTGTATCAGATAGTGCTGTTGTTTATGTGGCAAGTCAGTTTAGCATTGTTTTGTATCAGATAGTGCTGTTGTTTATGTGGCAAGTCAGTTTAGCATTGTTTTATATTAGATAGTGCTGTTGTTTATGTGGCAAGTCAGTTTAGCATTATTTTGTATCAGATAGTGCTGTTGTTTATGTGGCAAGTCAGTTTAGCATTGTTTTATATTAGATAGTGCTGTTGTTTATGTGGCAAGTCAGTTTAAATTGTTTTTCAATATAGGAGATAGTTCAAATACATAGGTGCACACATACACTATACATATACCCTATTTAGGTAATGTGGACCTAAAAATTAAGCTAAGTGTGCTTAGTAAAAACTTGATTTGCAGTCAGATTTTGAAATCTGGTACAAAGTACAAAACAATGAACCAATTCAGTTTGAAATCTGGTACAAAGTACAAAACAACGAACCAATTCAATTTGAAATATTGATGGAGCAGTTTTTTATGTAGAGCGTGAATGTATCATATATGCTCTAATGCATTTACTCTTCTAGGCAAGTTATTGATTTACATAGGGAGGCAACTCTATCCACCAGAGATTGTATCTGGTGTTGGTAGCAGCAAGGGATAAATGTCTGCTAAAGAATTGAAGTTTATAAGATACAAATATGTAATAATTTTTTTTCTGACATTGCTCTTGAAGTTTCTGAGAAACAAAAACCAAAATTGAATCTAGTTTATTTGTTTATCCTTCAGTAATCTTGTCAACTTTCTGTTGAATTCTTTCAAAAGAGTTTTCAAGATATTTTGTTTGCACATATAAATACAGACACACAGGCCATAGTGAGAACAGAAGCTCTTCCATCAGTATGATATCAGTTGGGTTAACAATCAGCCAGTATCAGCTTACCTTTACAATTTATTTCCTTTTCAGTTATTGTCCTTGATGAAACTACCAGTTTAGGTCCACTACTCAACCTGTCAATACTATGCTCTATATAATTGACTGGATTTCTACTTAGCCATTTAAAAGTGATGGGGTAATAGATACATTATCTCTAACACCTAAAATTGAAAGAAAAACCAAACATGATGGCAAATTGAATTATCTCTTTAATTTATTTTCTTTTCTGTTGATAGGAAGAGGCCGCCCAAGAAATCCGTGAAGTTGAGAAAGAGAACAGAGAAGAACGTCAAGAAAGGCTGTTAAAAGGTCGACGAGACAAGCGAGGGGTAACACGGTTTGATACAGAGGTAGTTATCTTAACTTATGACTGGCAGTTAGAAAATATTAATTCATGGAATTCTTATTTGTATATCAGTTTCTTAATGTAAAAATAGTACATCATTCTACTTGACCCCAGCAGAACTGTCTGATAATAATAAGGCTGTAAGTCTATTAATTAGGTTTTCTTTACAATTACAAGGTTAAATTTTCTGGAATTTTCAAAATAGAAGTTTTCTATTTGCAGATTAAGTAAATTCTTTATGTCATTATGGTGAATTTATTGAGCCAAAACGTATCCTAAAATCCTAAAAAGGCAAGGAAAAAAATCCCATATATATGAATATTTTGGTATTTTGTATTCATTGTAACGATATAACTTCAGTTCAAGAAATTTTGAGTTGCATGTAGTACTTAATTTGGCCCAGTTTTAAGTTAAGCACTTTTAAATAATAAATACCAATAACAAGCCAGTGAAATGTATTCTTATGTGAACATTGTATGGCTTTTTTACAAGCATAATAAGGTTAATATATTTAACATTGAACAAATACATACCATATATGCTCACTTACAAGTCAAAATACAATTGCAAATGTCTAAGACCCTGATCTGTTGACACATAATGAATTGGCACATCAGGATCTGATGCTTGTTTTAGGGATTAATTCTAACAAATTGCTTAGACCCAGATCTTCTGGTGCATTATGGGACAGCAGATCTGAATCTGTGCAATTGAGCTCGTCCTGTAAGCGAGTATACTGTATATAAACATTTATAAAATAAACCCATCTGCAGACACCACAAACCTAGATCTATTATTGTATAATGCACTGGCAGATTTGGGTCTGTGCTGTGTGTTAGGAGTAATCAGTAGAACAAACAGTATTGTCCCTGATCTGCATGTGCATAATGCCTCAGCCAATCAGGATCTTTATTGTTTAGAGTTTAACTTGATTTATAAGAAGTAGATGTGGTAATTGGTACATGACATGAATAACATTGGTTGTCAGCAATACTAATACAATTTTCAGAGGATGCAAGTTAAATAAGTTTCTCCTAATTTCACACTGTAATTAAAAAATATGGTATAACTCTAAGTAGATTTTACTTTTCAAAAAACTGTTGAAAGTATGTATAAATACAAAAACACCATGATCCCTGCACAAATCATGTTCATTTTATACTGGAGTATGTACAAAAATGCAATTAAATTATCCCAATAGAGAATCAGTCATTTTATACACAAATATGTACCAATACACAATAAAATTTTCAATGCAAGAATCAGTCATTTTAAACACAAATATGTACCAATACACAGTAAAATTGTCTTGATAGAGAATCAGTCATTTTATACACATATATATACTAATGCAAAGTAAAATTGTCCCAACAGAGAATCAGTCATTTTATACACAAATATGTATCAATACAGAGTAAAATTGTCCCTACAGAGAATCAGTTAGTTTATACACAAATATGTACCAATGCAAAGTAAATTTGTCCCTACAGAGAATCAGTCATTTTATACACAAATATGTACCAATACACAATAAAATTTTCAATACGAGAATCAGTCATTTTATATACATATATGTACCAATACAGAGTAAACTTGTCTGTACAGTGAATCAGCCATTTTATACACAGATATGTACCAATACAGAGCATAATTGTCCGTACAAAGAATCAGTCATTTTAAAAATAACAATGTGCAAAGGCACAATAATATCAAATTTTCCCAACAGATAATCAATCATTTTATACACAAAAATGTGCCAATACACAATACAATTTTCAATACGAGAATCAGTCATTTAATACATAAATATGTACCAATACAGTGTGAAATTGTCCCTACAAAAAAATCTTTTTTTATACACAAAAAAATAATAATAATAATAATAATAATAATAATAATGATGATGACTTTGTAT
Organism: Unio pictorum; assembly: GCA_030141615.1. Taxonomy (NCBI): domain Eukaryota; kingdom Metazoa; phylum Mollusca; class Bivalvia; order Unionida; family Unionidae; genus Unio; species Unio pictorum. Next base: position 2,339,383 of record JARLTB010000219.1, on the reverse strand, counting down.
AGCGCCTAATTTTTCGAAGCTCTGAGCACTTTACACCATCAATAATGATATGACTACACTACAGAACAACAAATGACAAAAACAATGAAATTGGAAAACATAAAAACATGCTGAAAATATATAAGATACAAAACATGATTAGGTTGCTAAGTTTGTCCCTGCAGTCATTATACCAATACAGAGTAAAATTGTCTCGATAGAGCATACAGTATAGAGACTTGATATTTGAATGATCAAGAACTAAGTTGTTTATTCTAAACATAAGTTTTAGTGAATAGAATAGATCATGACTGACCTGCTACTTCATTTGCCAAAAGAGCTTTTGTTCTATCGGGTACAACTGGTACTTCTTTCTCTCATTATATCACTTTATTTGTCATTTAACTGCAATCTGCATTGTGCACTTAACCCTTGCATATATAGCAGGAATTAAACAAATTTAAATGAATGTGTGTGTGTGTGTGTGTGTGTGTGTGTGTGTGTGTGTGTGTGTGTGTGTGTGTAAAATAGTTAAATGTAAATTTTCACTAGATTGTATGCTAATTGTGACAGATAATGTTTTATAAAGGAAATGAAGATATAATACAAAGTTTTAGGTTGATTTTTTTTAATCCATATTTTCATACAATAGATAAAAGTGGTTTTTAATGCAATGGTTTTAGAGTCGAGACGACTGTTAGGGACCAGCATCACACCACTACAAGAGAATGCTGTAATTCATAGAGGCTTTGGCTTTCGTCTAGTCTCACTGTTCATAAGCAAATCTGTAAAGCATGTAAGAAGAGTGTCACAAAATTAATCATGCAGCAATATCAGATTACTTCAGTACTAAGATCACTGAAAGTTCCAGTTGTAAAGAGCTCTTCCATTTTACCAAACCATGTAATATCAAGCTTTTTGTGCCTGTCTAAATGGATTTCCTACATCTTATCTATATGCCCTTATGTGGTAACTAGTATTGTAGAGCATTTAGAGGTCTTAAACATTAAGTGCATTATTCTTTATTAGTATTATTATTATTATTATTATTATTATTATTATTATTATTATTATTCAGCTAATAGATTTCAAAATAAGCTTTTTTTCCTTTCTATATTTAAATTTGTTTAATTATGGTCTATGGATCAGATTGCATCATGAATTGTTATAACGTGTATGAGCTGTATCCATTTTGATCTTAAGGTACATATTTTAATATATAGAACAGGTTTTTGCATCAGATAAGCTTGCTTCAACCAAATTGCTCTCATATTTTTGTATTTCAAAAAGTTCCCCATGCTGCATATTGTCGTATAAAGTTATAACATTTGACTACAAAAAAAACCCAAAAAAACCCCATGAAATTGGAAAACATAAAATATGCTGAAAATATTTAATGTAGGAAACAATATTAGGTCTTAAAGTTTGTTCTTGCAGTTGAAAAAGGTTATTTTTAAATGATTGATGTATTGATCTTGTACAAACTTAATGGCGAATAAGAGATGCTAAAATGACACTTATATCATTTTAGCAGCAGCACTCTGATAATGGGTAAAATTTATTCACAATTCTTAAGAAAAAGCTTTTGAGTTAGTAAGATGCTGTTTTAAGAAATTTTCTTGTAGGAATTGAGACCAGATGCCAGTCTAGGACCTTGGTCTTTAAATGGAAAATTTTTTTAACAAAAATAGTATTGTTTTTACTCGTGTATAAAAGTCACCAAACAGCATAGACCTTGATCTTTCATTGTATATGTGAATTTGTTGTATTTGCTTGGAAAAGCATGGATTCTGATCTGCAGTATAAGTGACAATCTTGGTTGATACAACTCCCTTGAAATCATAAATAGATCAAACATCACTACCTAGTATGATCTGCAGACCATGTGACAGATGACCTTGGTGTACACCATTTCCTTGAAATCATGAATGGATCAAACATCACATATTTTTCATAATTTGCAGTGCATGCAGTGGTTTATCTGGGTTTATGCTGTTTTCAGTTTCTTATATATTATGAATTAGCAAATAGGGAGATTCAGAATCAGATCTAATGTAGTTTTTATCATGTGTCATAATACTTATCATGGAGAATGCGTGTCATGTATAAATTAAATACTCTTAGACTGGAGAGAATTACAGATACAGGTGTAATGAGATTCATTGTGAGACATGAGAAGTATACCCTACCCCAAATAAACTGTTTTAAAATAAATTATATTGATAATATTCTAAAGATTGTAAGGCAGTGATTTAATAGATATGGATCAATCGATCTTGAAATCTTAATAGTGTGTTCTATCACTCTTGGACAAAACTGTAGGTATAGAAATTGCATGTTAATACTGTACTGTGTTATAACACATGGACATAGCTATAGGTATAGAGATTGTATAGTAATACTGTACAGTGTTATAACACACATGGACATAGCTATAGGTATAGAGATTGTATATTAATACCGTACTGTGTTATAACACTCTTGGACAAAACTGTAAGTGTAGAGATTGCATGTTAATACTGTTCCTGTTATAACACTCTTGGACAAAACTATGTATAGAGATTGCATGTTGATACTGTACTGTGTTATAACACATTGGGACAAAGCAATAGGTATAGCAATTCTGTGTTAGTACAGTAGTGTCTAGTGTCTTATAAAACTCTTGGACAAAACTATGAATACATGTATAAGGTTTTATGTCAATAGAATAGTGTGTTATAACACTCTTGGACAAAACTATAAGGAGAGATATTGTTAATAAAGTAGCTATCCCATTTAGATATAAGTCTATATCAACATAATTTTCTCAATATCAAATAGTTCTTGTCATCCTAAGGTTTTTTTTCTGAGTTAGATGTTAAATGATGAATTGTTGAAAATTGCGCTTTGTTGATCTCATAGATGGATGAGGCAGAGCTGGAGAGGCTGGTAGAGTCCAAACAGATGAAGCTGCGGATGAAAAAAGAACGGCCCAAAATGGAGAAGGTAAAGTGCTTGACTGAGACTCTTCAAGGTGCTAACAAACTCTTTCTCTCTGTCTTAATGTTTACATTTTATAAAGCTAACCCCTCCACTTTCTGTCACAGAAGTGTGCATATTGTCATGTTCTCTGTCTTAATGTATATAAAGCTACCCCCACACACTTGCTGTCACAGAATGCTCACTGTATTTATGTATACATTTTATACACTTGCTATCACAGAATCATGCATATTGTCATGCTCACTGTCTTTATGTATATATTTTATATGCCACCCTCCCCACTTCGTGTCACAGAAGCATGCATATTGTCATGTTCAATGTCTTTATGTATATATTTTATATGCCACCCTCCCCACTTCGTGTCACAGAAGCATGCATATTGTCATGTTCAATGTCTTTATGTATATATTTTATATGCCACCCTCCCCACTTGCTATCTCAGAAGGTGCAGATTGTCTTGCTGCTGTCTGTTGTGTTATCTGCTCATTTGTGCATGGTTATTCCATCCCAAATCCATTTCAGTGTGATTCCACGAGACAATGTTATCTGCACATGGTTATTCCATCCCAAATCCATTTCAGTGTGATTCCACGAGACAACTTAGACAACTGGCATTTTTACTTGTTTATCAAATAGCTTGTTAGCACAGTTACACCTCTCCCTCAATCAATCAGAAGCACTTGATCCATAAGCATGGAGTGCAGCATAAGTATGGTTTGATTAATATTAACAGTTGGGTATGGCAGGTGCTAGCAACTTTTGTTCATAAATGAGAATTGCAATATCCTATGTGACATTGAATATTAAAATATAGAATTAATCAAATATTGGATGTTAAGATTTATCGAGATTTTATTTAAAGAAGATGGTTCAAATCTTTAAATTAATGACAAACTTTTAATTAAGTCAAGTTGACATGTAGTACTCACAAATTTGTTTCTTCTTTAAATATGTTACCTGATTATAATACCTTAGGAGAACTACTGCTACATTATAATCCAGCCCTCAAATTAAAACTTTTTAGTTAGAAGCTAAAAGTTATCTGCTCACCTAGGTGGCAGTTAGAATGATCTCTCCTTGATACAGGGATTGGTGGCAAATCCTGTGAGTTCTTCCGTTACTACTTCAGCTTATGCTGAGTAGCATGCTTTTGACAGACACAGAAGACTTACATAATCCATTTAAGCTCTTTTTAAGTTTTACCTTAAAACAAGTTAGAGGAGTTTCATCTTGAAAGGGAAGTATACTCAATAAATTTCTAATTTTTCTGTTCTTTCATTCATCAACAATAACGTTTTTGATGTTTCACTGTTATCACTTTGCAATCTTCACAAACTTGGGCACCATCATGGGTGGCAATGGCGTCCCCTCTCAATGCTATAATCATATTAATGAATACAGGTCTGATGCATAATACAGAAAACTCATTTAGTATTGCTGTATAGTTTTCACTATGTGACAGTCATGGATACATACAGGTAAGTTTATTATGTTATCTTGTCTTAGTACCCACTTCATAGTTATATATTTGATGTTTAATTGACTTTACTTCTATAGGAACATCATTGGGACTTTTTTACAAGTAATATTGTTTTCCAATGGATAATGTAGCTTCCATTTTCTAAGTATCAGTAATGAATTTTAGTGCCTTTTTATGTGAAGCTACAGTGTGTACTAAAGATAACTCATTTATTTTAGTGTATAGCTTCCACCATGTTTGGATAAGTGCAGGTAAGTTTACATGGTTTACTTATAGTGTAATTAGTTACATTGAGTCAGGCTTAAATGATGTTACTTCTCTAGGCAATTAAAAATGGACCTTTCCACAGGTAACCTGTTACTTGAATTGATAATTTAGCACCCACTTTGTAAGTATTAATAGTGGTGCTCAAATTCAACAGCCTCAGTTACCATCTGCCTGCATTTTTCTCCATGACAATTTCCCTATCTCAAATGACTTCACCTTCATGCCTTCCTCATCAAAGATCCCAGTTGGGCAAATGCTCCAATCTTTTGCTACTGAACGGGGAAGTTTTGCCGTGATATATACAATATGGACCTGACAAGTTGTTTCCACTTGAGTCTGTATCCTCCTTTGCCCAGAATTTGTTCTGCTACAAATGTAGCACTCTTCATATGGTTGTCCACCAGAAGGCATTCATTCAACTCTTTTGTGCTTTTTTGTTCACAGTGGAATGCCACCACAGTTTCGAAATGCAGTCCACTGTGCAGTCATTGTGGACTTACAAGAGGTTTGTCTTCACATCCCTATTCACATGGCTTACATTAAGCTAATGTGATTCACCAAGAAAAAGTACAGGCAACAAAACAACAGGTGAGTTGTGTCTTGAATCATGACATGATATCACCTACTCTTTGTCAGTCTCCTTGTAAAAAAGGACATCTCCAGCCTACCATTTCAAGATTTTGGCCATCTAGATAAACAGAGAATATCTCCTTCAGGAACAAAAATTGAATAAGTACAGATGTGGATTCCTTGCCTATACTGAAAATCTACCCACTAGAAGATTCCTTTGTCTGCTGGATTTGCTTATTGCAGGAAAAGACGTCGTAGTCCTAGATCACTATCTTGGACTCCCATTATAATGATACTTTGGTTTAAATTGAGGCCTAACTTTTGATCATAGGAACAACATTTTGAATATGCATGATATGAGCTTACATCTTGAAGGTAGGGAAACCTCAGTGGACTCGTCAGGGATACCTCTGCAAGTACAGCCTCCAGTAATCATGATCTGTTTGGATGCAAACACGGTTGAAGTGGAGTGGCCCAGTCTCCTTCAATTATTACTGGATATCAGTCATTTGTGTCCCTCTCAGGATCAATATTTACATATCAACATTTGAAAATGATTCCAAAAATTTTTTTTAGTGACTGGAAATAGTTATTACCAGTTGCAATTCAAACATACCATTCCATGATCACTGATACACTATGTTATGATGAAAGAGAGGACATCGGACAGATTAAAGATGTATCTGATATTCTGTCCATTTTTGATTAAACACTTCCAGTGACATTAGATCTTTTGCTCAAGTGGAATCTGTCATGGGGACTAACCTGGTTGAACAAGAAACCATTTGTTCTGTTCTCAAGAAATTCTTTGGTTCACCTCATTTAAGACCTGCATCTTCACTGCCATTGATGAATGATGTGAAGAATCAGCAAATATTTGCCCTATTAATGAACCCACCTACATGCATTTCTGACAAGTTGTATCATTGTCACTGATGATGGTCTATGCTTTCATTGCCAAGAACAGGCTAACGTTTCCTTGGTAATAAATTCCTATGTACTCTGGACACTTCATCTTGAGGTCATCTGCAGGACCCAGAATGAGCTCTGAAGTGGTATTTAAAACAGACTAACAGTTCCATTAAGGTTGATAATGACTGTTCTCACCCTTCACAGATGGAAAGAAAAACATATGAACAGACATTCCAACCAAGATAAAGTGGGTTATTCATTCCACATATTAGAAATAGCTCCACTCCAATGAATTTGCTTCACATCTCTGTTCACGAAGTTCGAACAAGTTTTGTCTCTAATGGATATTATCCATGCTTTACAATGGAGATCTGAATCCACTTCTCCAGCTTTACTCTCATAGATCAGTCTGCACACAAGAAATTACCTTTCAAGATGGTTCAACTGCTTCATAAGGATTTGGCTTTATAACTTCCATTGGATTTGCAGGATGGAAATACTTTCCCTTTGGAAGCTGCTCCCTAACATATGGAGTCTATTTTCCAGTTAAGCTATCTAGAAGCAGTCTCACATACCCTAGAGGAGTGAAGAGTATAGGGTTTAACTACCGGTATTATTTGAAGCTAGTATGATTGGGTAATGTATTTGAAGAAGTAACAAATATTTTTTATAGTAAAATAGGTTTCTTCGATAATGCTTACCTGATCATAATACACATACATCCTCTCAGCCTCCCTGCAGTTACATCCTTATAGTGTGCCTTCTACTCCAGTAATAACTAGTTATTTATCGGATTAGGCATATACCGGTATGCTGGTATCAAGGGGAGATCTCTTGAACTGCCACATAGGTGGGCAGATAACTTTTGATATTTTTGCTAATAAAATTAGCCTGAGATGGCTATATTTGCAAGGTAGCAGTTCTTCTAAGGTATTATGATGTTTTAAATTTTATTAAAGAAACATTTGACTATAAAATCTTTTAACACGTACAGCAGTTTGCCTTGGGAGTATTGATTGGGTCATGTTAAAAACATGAATATTAATATTCTTTTGAGGCAGGTATTTTTGTGTGTGCTCCATATCGGTGTTACTCTGGTGCTCATCAAACTTTATGCATGGAGGTATCTGAAACTGTTCAGTGTCACAAAACAATAATTAAGTCAGCATGACCTGCTTTTTAAAAATATTTTTGGTATATTTTATTTTGATTATATATCCTGGCAAGTAAGCCCTAGAGTTGTAAAGTTATTTGTCATGCAAGCAGTTTTTACTGGTTTTCATCCTACTTCATTTTGAATAGTTGAGCTATGCTGTTTTCAGACAGCTTTTTTTTTGTAATATGATTTAAAGATAGAAAAATGTTTACATTTAATGCAAATATAGAAGAATGTTTAGGTTTGATTTAAAGATAGAAAAATGTTTAGATTTGATGTTAAATTTTGCATGATTTTCTTGATTGACTCGAAGATTTTATATTGCATTACCTATAGTGCACACTATACTTAGATGGCAGACCCAGATTGAGAGTAAATACACAAGATATTTTAGTATCAAGTTTGCTGTCAAATGTATAATGATAAATTATATTAAATTTATTATCAATAAAATCAGACATTTTGTCAGAACCTATGATTAATGGCTTGGACTTTTGACCTTTAATTAGAGTTATGATGGCTTCTTTGCTAATTTTGCAAATGGATTGATGAAGAAATGCAAAGTTTCAGATTCATATTTCAAGCCTCAAATTGTTTGATTTTTGGTAATAAATGATATTGTTGTTTCTTGTATATTTACCTGTGTATAACCTATGCCCATTTATAAACAGTATACATCCAGAAATAATTGTATCTAATGCTTCAACTAATCATAGTACTTTATACATGTATGTGGATTTTTGTGTGATATTTACCTGTGTATAACCTATGCCCATTTATAAACAGTATACATCCAGAAATAATTTTATCTAACGCTTCAACTGATCATAGTACTTTATACATGTATGTGGATTTTTGTGTGATATTTACCTGTGTATAACCTATGCCCATTTATAAACAGTATGCATCCAGAAATAATTTTATCTAATGCTTCAACTGATCATAGTACTTTATACATGTATGTGGATTTTTGTGTGATATTTACCTGTGTATAACCTATGCCCATTTATAAACAGTATGCATCCAGAAATAATTTTATCTAACGCTTCAACTGATCATAGTACTTTATATGTGGATTTTTGTGTGATATTTACCTGTGTATAACCTATGCCCATTTATAAACAGTATGCATCCAGAAATAATTTTATCTAATGCTTCAACTGATCATAGTACTTTATACATGTATGTGGATTTTTGTGTGATATTTACCTGTGTATAACCTATGCCCATTTATAAACAGTATGCATCCAGAAATAATTTTATCTAATGCCTCAACTGATCATAGTACTTTATACATGTATGTGGATTTTTGTGTGATATTTACCTGTGTATAACCTATGCCCATTTATAAACAGTATACATCCAGAAATAATTTATCTAATGCTTCAACTAATCATAGTACTATATATGTGGATTTTTGTGTGATATTTACCTGTAACTGATACCCAATAGTACACACCCATAAATGTCTGATTCTCTGGCAGATTGTACAATATGCTGTTTGTTGTAGCAATGTTGTTAGATTCTCTTACAGACTGTACTATATATTGTTTGTTGTACCAATGTTGTCAGATTCTCCAACATATTTTGCAATATGCTGTTTGTTGTAGCAATGTTGTATGATTCTCCAACAGACTGTACTATATATTGTTTGTTGTACCAATGATTTCAGTCAAGAGCATAAATCCAGATCAGCAAGCACTGTATGTGATGTCCGACCATGGTCAGTTATAATGACAGTTGGGTTTGCATAACACGGTGTTCTTAATAGCCAGGGTTGCATTCATTCATGATAGCAATATACCGCATTTGGCTAATAATATAACTGTTTGTATGGCATCACTTTTATGGTGAAATGAATTGAATTTAATGATCTACTTTTTCATATAAGTCGAGATTAAATGACAAGGGTCACTTTAAAAAGAGTGCTTTTACCACCCAAAGATGGGGTGCGGCCTCTGTGCTTGACTTTTCTACTATAAAACACATATGGAACAAGCACAGTTGTAGAAAAGAGACAACCATCTGCAAACTTGAACTAACTGTAGCAGCACTTGAGTTAACAAGGATTTTGTACTCAGTGTCAAAATGATGTCAGGCTGTGATTAAGTTGCATGAAGGGCACACCCGTTACTTTGGGTGGTGAAATTGATTTTTTTAACTTGACCCCTCTCATGTGATCTTGACTTCCATGCAACATTGGGTTAAGGAATTGTGCAATCAATTTACAAGAAAAGTTCCACATATGCTGAAGAGGTTTAGTCAGTTTGACTTGTATATATTTCAAAAGTATGAAATTAAATTTATACTTGCGCAATTATTCCACATGTTTTGTTCCATATATAATTTGAATATAAAGCAATTGATAATTGGTTAATTTACAGATTATCCTAATTTCCATCAGCTGTTCAAGTTGTACAAGAGCTTAATTCAACTCTTGGACCACTGTATATACTTACATATATAGGTCCAACTGTAAACAACATAGTCCCTGATCTGCTTCACATAATGTTTCATTGATTAGTCCTAACAAGCTGCATAGATCCAGATCTGCCATTATGCTTTAATACATCTTTGTCTGCATAGATCCAGATCTGCCATTATGCTTTGGTACATCTTTGCATAGATCCAGATCTGCCATTATGCTTTGGTACAACTTTGTCTGCATAGATCCAGATTTGCCATTATGCTTTGGTACATCTTTGCATAGATCCAGATTTGCCATTATGCTTTGGTACACCTTTGTCTGCATAGATCCAGATCTGCCATTATGCTTTGGTAAATCTTTGCATAGATCCAGATTTGCCATTATGCTTTGGTAAATCTTTGCATAGATCCAGATCTGCCATTATGCTTTGGTAAATCTTTGTATGGAACCAGATCTGCCATTATGCTTTGGTACATCTTTGCATAGATCCAGATTTGCCATTATGCTTTGGTACACCTTTGTCTGCATAGATCCAGATCTGCCATTATGCTTTGGTAAATCTTTGCATAGATCCAGATCTGCTATTATGCTTTGGTAAATCTTTGCATAGATCCAGATCTGCCATTATGCTTTGGTAAATCTTTGCATAGATCCAGATCTGCCATTATGCTTTGGTAAATCTTTGCATAGATCCAGATCTGCCATTATGCTTTGGTACATCTTTGTATAGATCCAGATCTGCCATTATGCTTTGGTACATCTTTGCATAGATCCAGATCTGCCATTATGCTTTGGTACATCTTTGTCTGCATAGATCCAGATATGCCATTATTTTTTGGTACATCTTTGTACAGTTTGCAGTTGGATCCAACTTATCAGCTAGTATAGATGGTTATTAATCACTCAAAAAATTTATGTTTTGTCAAAATTGATAAATTACATGTCTTAATTACTTGTCACATTTTGTTTACATAATTTAGCATAGGTTATAGGTGCAACTACTGCCAATAAATTTCAAGTTAACGTATTATTCATTTGATGAACCAATTAATTCTCCAGTGTCATTTTACTATTCTTCAATGGAAAAGTTTAAGTCAAAATGTAGGCGTTGAGTCAATACTTGTTACTGTTGTCAAACTTTATAAAGCAAATTTAAAGTTGTCAATTCATTCCATATTGAATCAAGATACAATTATTAATGATGTCATAAGATATGTACATATTAAAAATTTGAATGACGAAACTCATATTATATTTAAAGATCATTTAGACATAGTTGTACCTCATGCAGCTTTGCATCCTACCATGTTGTTGATTATACTGGATTATTGTGTTATAATTGTAGTTCTAAGTAATGAAAATAAAAATACTGTTTAATTCTTCAGTGCAATAATGAAAGGCAGAATATGGTTTTATCATTGTCAGTCTGTCTTTTCAATTCTGTGCCTGCAAATCAGTATACTGGTCCCGAATCCATCTTAATGTTAACATGAATACACCTGTCCCAAATCCATTTTGTGTCAACATTGGTACACTGTCCCAAATTCATTTTAATGTTAACATGAATACACCTGTACCAAATCTATTTTAATGTTAACTTCAATAAACCTGTTCCAAATCCATTTAGTGTCAACACCTGTCCCAAGTCCATTTGACTTTGAATCTTCATTACACTTTGTCCCAAATCCATTTATTGTCAACTGTCCCAAATCTATTTTAATGTCTACATCAATATGTCTGTCCCAAATCCATTTAGTGGCAACTTCATAATCATAACACCTGTCCCAAATCCATTTAGTGTCAACTTAAATACACCAGTCCCAAATCCATCTAGTGTCAACTTCAATAAACCTGTCACAAATCCAGTTAGTGTCAAAATCAATACACCTGTCCCAAATCCAGTTAGTGTCTCCATCAATACATATATTACCTTTCCCAAATCCATTTTAATGTCTCGGTACAAACCTATAACCATGAAATTTCTCACACTTTATCATGGTTAGAAGTAGATAAACTAATTAGATCTTCAGGCCATTACTGTAACAGTAGTTTTTCAAATATTTTATTTTTTACATATTGTTAAACTGTTTGACTTTGTTTCTTTTAATACAAAACTGTTGTTAGCTTGGTTTAACAAAAGCCACCTGATATACACTTATGAAAATTGGTATGCATGTTTACAAGCATGTTCAGATGATATGTATTTATTATTATTGCAGTATTTCACATTTTTATAAGTTTGTTTATTTTTATTATTATTATTTATGTCTGCAGTTGGGGAAAATCAGTTGCAAAGGCACAAATCTGGCACAGCTATAATAATGATCATTTCTTATGGAAGAAACTGTTAATCATTCACCCTTTGTAATTCAACCTGTAGGGTTTGAGTTACCATATATATTAACTTATGAGTCAAACTGCAAAATGCACAGACCCAGATCTGTTGTTGTATCATTTGCTGGCAGATCTGGTTCTGTGCAGTTTGTTAGCATTAATCAGTAAAACAAATAAAATATACCCTAATCTGCAGGCACCTGGGTCAGGATCTTTGTTGTTTGTAATTTGATGACTTATTTATGTTATCCATTAAACAATTTATTGATGAGCATATATGGCCAGCATGTGTCTTGTTCCAATCCTTAAATAAACCGCTCCGGTGGCCTAGTGGTTATAGCATTTGCTGCGGAAGTAGGAACTTGTGGGCTCGATCCCTGGCTGAGTCATACCAAAGACTTACAAAAATGGTACTAACAGCTGCCTTGCTTGGTGCTCAGCATTAAGAGGTTAGTGTTACGACTGGTCGGCCTGGTGTCACGATAATGTGATTGGGTGGGACATCATGCTAAATGTTTGCAGCATAATGTCACAGTGCTAGATATCACTATAAACTGCCTCACTGCAGACATTGTAGCAATATGACTGAAAAATTGTTAAAGCTACGTTAAAAATCATAATTAAACAAACAAGCAAACCAGTCCTTAATTACAGATATGAATTTTCTCTTTCCTGTTGGGGTCTGTACACACAAGTCAGTCAGATTTATAAACCTTGCTGTATTTAACAAGTTGTTCATGTGAACTTTGGTGTACCTTTGCTCTAACATAAACATTTGTGAAGTTGTAAGTTTAAAACTTTTAAATAGAAGATGTTCTGTTATGTATGGCAAGGTTTGCAAATTGTACATAGTTTGTCAGTTGGAGCAAGTAAGATTTTGGTCATGAAGGTCAATGGCTTATTAACGACCATGTAATTCAGGACAATGACCAAAACAAATAATTTGAACTTGAAATATACACCTTGCTTTTTTGTTTGGAAATGCATGAGCTGTGCTGTGATTTACAGGTCTTAAATGTCTTTTTGTGTCAGTGTGGGTATATGGAGAATTTGACTGCTCTGAGAAATAAGTCAACCCATTGTTGAGTCAATGTTGGTATATGGAGAATTTGACTGCTCTGAGAAATAAGTCAGCCCATTGTTGAGTCAATGTCAGTATGTGGAGTGTGTTGTGATGTGATTTTGATTTTTAATGTAGCATTAACAATTTTATGGTATGAGGCATTGTGGACCACAATGAAGAAGTACAATATTCGTCAAAAGTTCACCAATACCATCAAGTAGCTGAACGCCAAGGCTACCAGTGCAGTAACTGCTCAAGGTTCTGTGGGCTGACTTGTTCCAGACAACAGTTGGAGTATGTCAAGGCTGTCTCCTAACTCCCACGCTTTTCAACATCTACTTAGAGCACATCATGAGCAAGCCCTGGAAAATGACTGGGACAGTCTGCACTGGAGGTTGTAACATCACCAACCTCTGCTTTGCAGACAACATTGATGGGCTGGCAAGTAGTGAAGATGAGCTTGCCACCTTAGTGAAGAACCTGGATGAAACATTTTCCAGGTTTGATATGGAGATAAGCACTGAGAAGACAAAGCCCATGACAAACAGTGGCAAACAAACCTCAGCCAAGATTAAAGTCAGATGACATGAACAGTTGGCCAAATCAAGTATCTTGGTTCCATAATCACCGAAGAGGAATCAAGAGCAGAAATATTTTTCTCAAGCGGCACAAACAATGACAGCTATGTCAAAGCTAAGACCCATCTGGAGAGACAAGAATATATGTCTGAAAACTAAAATTAGACTATTGAGAGCACTAGTCATCTCACTCTTTTTGTATGTGAGGCCTGGACACTGACAGCAGAATTACAATGAAGAATCAAGCAATGAGATACTAAAGAACCATCCTTGACATCTCTTACACAAATGAAGAATTGTGTAACAACATCAAGCCATTATGAAGACCTCACCACTATCAAAAAGAGAAAGCTGAAATGGTATGTTGATGTCACTAGATCCAACAGTCTATCCACTACAGTACTGCAAGGCAATGTCCAGAGTGGCAGAAGGAGAGGTAGACAGTGAAAAAAGTGGACTGACAACATCACAGAATGGACCAGGAAAAGTATTGTGGCAATGGCACATGATCAAGACAAGTGGAAGGAACTTGTCAGATGTTCTGCAGCACAGTGCCTCAATGACCACACTAGGTCAAGAGACTGATGATGATGATAACAATTTGTCAGTCATATTTGGCAGTTTATAATTATATCTAACACTGGGAAATCATGCCACATAAACGTAGCATGATGTTCCACCCAGTCATATTTTCCTGCCACTAGGTCAGCCAGTCCTGGCACTAACCTTTTAATGCTGAGCACCCAGCAAGGCAACTGTCTGTACCATTTTAATAAGTCTTTGGGATGACACAGATATTGAACTCATGACCTCCCACATCCGAGGCAGATGCTCTAACCACTTGGCTACCAGAACGGTTGGGTATGTGGATAGTTTTGACTGCTTGAAGAAATAAGTCAAATCTTTTTAGAGTTTTGACTGCTTTAAGAAATAAGTCAACTGTTTGTGGTGTCAGTGCAGGAGTGTGGATAGTTTTGACTGCTTTAAGAAATAAGTCAACTGTCTGTGGTGTTAGGAGTGTGGATAGTTTTGACTGCTTTAAGAAATAAGCCAGGCTTGGGTATGGTATTATTATGTTGGTAATATTCAAGAACCAAGCTATGGATAAGGGTGGAAGTGAGGTGAAAGAATTATTTGATGCCATTTTCCGGCCAGTCTAGTTAGCCTGCATCTTTGATATTTAGTTGTCTGTGTGCCTGGCTTCAATGCTAATGGTCTTAAGTTAGATCTTATGTCATTGCTTTCTACTGCTACTGAATCTTTCTATTAAGTTGACAAATCTAAAATATATAAGTATGCCACTCTGATCAGAGTTTTCTGCAGTAGTAGCTCCAGCTTTTAAGTCTACCATTTCTATGATTTAGTTTGTATTACCCTTTAGCATTCATGTCAAATATGTTTTTTTGCTTGTTTTGTTTTTCAGCCAGTGTACATGCCCACAACAGAAGAAGCATATGATTTCTTCACATGTAATTTTGAACCTGAACCTGTAGAAGAACCAGTGGTAGAGAAGGCAGACACAGAGGAGGAGGAGAAAAAAAAGAAAGAAGAAAAAAAGGAAGGAGAGGAGGAGGAGGAGAAAAAAGATGGAGAGGAGACAAAGGAAAAGAAAGAGGGAGAAGAAGATGAAGCAAAGGTAGGTGAAGGAATCAGTATAATATTTGCAGTCATATGTATGATTTTCTTTCATATGCAACATCCATCTTGAGTGCAATCTATTTTTTTAATCTGAGCTATTTTTGCATCATTTTAAAAATTATGTTCAAATGTATAGTTTTCATATTGCCTCATACATTTGCTTTAAGTGTAGACTGCGACTTGAGAAGATAATGCATAAATCCTTGTATAAGGTACATGACATATAAGTATGAATCCTTGTATAAAGTACACCAAGATGTCAGTATGAATCCTTATATAAGGTACACCAAGGTATCAATATGAATCCTTGTATAAGGTACACCAAGATATCAGTATGAATCCTGGTATAAGGTACATTGACATATTAGTATGAATCCTTGCATAAGGTACACCAACATATTAGTATAAATTCTTGAATAAACACTGTGATATGAGTATGAATCCTTGTATAAGGTACACCAAGATATCAATATGAATCCTTGTATAAGGTACACCAAGATATCAGTATGAATCCTGGTATAAGGTACATTGACATATTAGTATGAATCCTTGCATAAGGTACACTGACATACGAGTATGAATCCTTGTATAAGGTACGCCAGCATATTAGTATGAATTCTTGTATAAGGTACACCTACATATGAGTATAAATTCTTGTGTAAGGTACACACAGATATGAGTATGAACCCTTGTAATACATGAGGTACACCTGGGTATGTGCATAAATCCTTTTTCAAAGTACACGATGATATGAGTGTCAATTGTTTTATAAGGTACACCAAGGTATGAGCATAAATCCTTGAATACACTGCATTATAATCATGAATCCTTGTATAATGTACATGGAAGTATGAACTTGACCTTGTACAAGATACGCTGCTATATGATCATAAATTCTTGTATAAGGTACACACACGTCTGAGAATGAATCCTTGTATAAGGTGCACCAAAATATAAGCATGAATCTTTGTATAAAATACACCAACATACAAGTATGAATCCTTATATAAGGTACACTGAGATATGAGCATGAATCCTTGTATTAGGTACACTGAAATATGAGTATGAATCCTTGTATAAGGTACACTAAGATATCAGCATGAGTCCTTGTATAAGTTACACTGAGATATGAGCATGAAACCTTGTATAAGTTACACTGATGTATGAGTATGAAGCCTTGTATATAAGATACACTGAGATATGAGTATGAATCCCTGTATTAGGTACACTGAGATATGAGTATGAAACCTTGTATAAAGTACACTGAGATATGAGCATGAATCCCTGTATGAGGTACACTGAGATATGAGTATGAATCCTTGTATAAGGTACACTGAAATATGAGCATGAATCCTGTTTAAGGTACACTGAGATGAGTATGAATCCTTGTATTTGGTATACTGAGATATGAGTATGAATCCTGTTTAAGGTACACTGAGATGAGTATGAATCCTTGTATTCAGTACACTAAGATATGAGTGAATCCTGTTTAAGGTACACTGAGATGAGTATGAATCCTGTTTAAGGTACACTGAGAGATTTGTATGAATCCTTGTATTAGGTACACTGAGATATGAGTATGAATCCTGTTTAAGGTACACTGAGATATGTGTATGAATCCTTGTATAAGGTACACTGAAATGAGTATGAATCCTTGTATTAAGTACACTGAGATATGGGTATGAATCCTGTTTAAGGTACGCTGAGATATGAGTATGACTCCTTGTATAAGGTACACTGAGATATGAGCAGCATAGACCTATGTATGCTGTCACATAATGAGCCAGCAGATCTGGCCCATAATTCTAGAAACTTCGTAAGCATTTAGTTTCAAGCTCCAAATCCCAAGACTTTGACAGTGTGAGACATTTATATTTTGAATATATTTAAAACCATAGAACTTTCAAGATTTTTTTAACCTGAGTTGTCATTAATATTGCAGAATTTCATTGATCTAGATGTACTCCAGTATAATATCTTATTTTCGGACTTTGATCTTGATGATCATGGTAGTTTTCAGGTAAACAGGGTCTTTTGGAAAAAGAAAAAATCCTTTTGTCTCATCATCGCTCTTTTGGCTACATCGATATGCAACACAGTGCACCATATTGCTATACAAAAGCACGATCATAAGATATATCACATAGACATTTACCTGGGGAAATTAAACATTTTAATGGCTAGGTTGAATAGAAGGCATAAATGTATGTAAAATTCATTTTTGGCATGCAAAAACTACTGATTTTTATGTAGATTGCTGAATAATATTTTCATTTAAAAAAGCAGATTTTTAAGTCTAATTAAGCATTTTTATGGTGTGCATACATAACAACTGCATTTTTTTTTACTATAATAATATCACACATTTGTACAATATATATGTGGTCAATGACCTTTAAGGATCTCATAAATCAGGTTTTGGCAAAGGGATCACTACATTAAAGTTTCCTCTTTAACTCCAGCATTTAAAGTTTCTGAATGTTATACTTTCAGGAGACAGCATCCGAGAAAGAAAAGAAAGAGAAACCTGAAGGTAAAATCTGTGAATGCTACAGGAAAATATAAGTTATCATGTGTTGCAAAATGTTAGGCAGTTATCATTCTTCAGGTTCTAATTTAGTTTTATATTTACTTTACACTTCTTTTGGCACTTTCTTTAATACAACAGCTGTAAATCAGATTTAAAACACAAAAGACCCCGGCCTTGATATAAGTTGGATTAATTTTTATTCATTTTGTTTGGAATGGTCTGTTTGTGAAGGATTTTCTCTTAATCAAAACTTAAAGGAAAAAGATATTCCAAATGATTTTTGTGTTGTTGCAGTGCTTTTTTAAAGCAATTCAACGACCAGCACTCATTGTTTAAGTTGTTCTAATGGTCAAATTAATACAAATAAAAAGTAGCTTGAGCTTGAATACAACACTGCATCTGTGTTGCATGAATACAGCACTCATCATCAGTGTAGCTTGAGCATAAATACAAACACTGCAAAAGTCTAGCTTGAGCAATACAACATCAATACAAAACTGCATTAGTATGGCTTGAATATGAATAAAATGCTGTGTTAAATTGAGTAAAAATATATCTCTCAGCATTAGTGTAGTTTGAGTATCAATACAACACTGCATTAGTGTAGTTTGAGTAACAATACAACACTGCATTAGTGTAGCTTGAGCATAAATACATCACTGCATTAGTGTAGCTTGAGCATAAATACAACACTCTGCATTAGTGTAGCTTGAGAATAAATAAAACACTGCATTAGTGTAGTTTGAGACAGAATTCAACACTGCATTAGTGTATCTTGAGCATGAATATAACACAGCATTAGTGTAGTTTGAGACAGAATTCAACACTGCATTAGTGTCTCTTGAGCATGAATATAACACAGCATTAGTGTAGTTTGAGACAGAATTCAACACTGCATTAGTGTCTCTTGAGCATGAATATAACACAGCATTAGTGTAGTTTGAGAAAGAATTCAACACTGCATTAGTATATCTTGAGCATGAATATAACACAGCATTAGTGCTTTTTGACCATCAATATAAAACTGCATTAGTTTGGCTTGAATATGAATACAATGCTGCATTAGAGTAAATTGAGCATGAGTACAACACTCAGCATTAACATAGCTTTGAGTAGGAATAAAACATTGCCTTAGAGTAGCTTGAGCATGAGTACAACTGCCGCATAGTAGTTTGAGAATGAATACAATGCACTGCCTTAGTAAGCTTGCACGTAAATACAACATTGCATTATTTGTTTGAACATGAATACACAATCGCTTAAGTGTAACTTTTTTGTTTTGAGTATGAATTCAGCTGCCACAGAGTAGTTTGAGAATGAGTACAATACACTGCCTTAGTGTAACTTAAGCACTGTAACAACACTGCATTATTGTGTGCACTCCCTTTGCAGCTGTATGAGCAGTAATTTCATTTTGAATGTTGACAGTAATGTATATTATAGCAAATGCTGTTGTTATAACCGAAGTATAGCAAGATTTTGTTGTTGTTGCTAGTTACAAACTTGTATTAAATGGTCATCTGTGGCAAATACATTTATGCTCTCAATACAGGTGACTACTTAAGAAAGGCTAAAAACAGAGATCCAGAAAAACTGGCTGTTAAAGACAATTACTAGATTAATAGAGGTTACTTTAAAAACAAGTTTGACTATACATTTTGATATTTTATTAGAAAAATGGAACCAGAAAGTAAAATGATAACATTTTGCAGATTCCTACTTTAAACAAAAATGGCACAGTATTTCCAAATGTTTACAAGCAAGAAACTTAGTCTCCAAACAGTTAAATCAAATAAAATATTTCTTATCCATTGAAAATTATACAGTTGAAAAAGAGCAAAATTGGCGAAAATGTGTAAGCTCAGTAATTAATAAGCTTCAAATTACCCGCAATTTATCAAATTAAACTTTAGTTTGAGTTTGTATTAAAAAGTTTAAAGAATAACATTACTTAGTCCCTCCATTATAAAACTATACTGGACTGTAATTATCATTCACAAGTATTCTTACCAATTAAAAAGAAACATTTGCTAATTTCTAGTATGATTTTTAAGTGTGAAATAACATTTTTAACTCAGAATAATGAGTAATGTTTCTTCGTGGAGGAATGAGTTCCCATAGTAAAGCGTTTTTGAGTTTTAAAATATCTCTAGCTTGAGCTCAAAATATAAAAACTTGCACAATCTTTGACTTGGAATGGGATCAAGTTAGAAAGTATTACACTTTCAAGATCATCTGATGGGAGCAAGTTAGAAAGTATTACCCTTTCAAGATCTTCTAACAGGATCAAGTTAGAAAGTATTACACTTTCAAGATCTTATGGAATCAAGTTAGAAACTATTACACTTTCTAGATCTCATGAAATCAAGTTAGAAAGTATTACACATTCCAGATCTTATGGAACCAAGTTAAAAAGTATTACACTTTCCAGATCTTATGGAATCAAGTTAGAAAGTATTACCCTTTCAAGATCTCATGGAATCAAGTTAGAAAGTATTCCACTTTCATGATCTGATAGGATCAAGTTAGAAAGTATTACACTTTCAAGATCTTCTTATGGAATCAAGTTAGAAAGTATTACCCTTTCAAGATCTCATGGAATCAAGTTAGAAAGTATTATACTTTCAAGATCTTCTTATGGAATCAAGTTAGAAAGTATTACACTTTCATGATCTGACAGGATCAAGTTAGAAAGTATTACACTTTCAAGATCTTCTTATGGAATCAAGTTAGAAAGTATTACACTTTCAAGATCTTCTTATGGAATCAAGTTAGAAAGTATTACACTTTCAAGATCTTCTTATGGAATCAAGTTAGAAAATAACTTATGTCACTTATTTAGCAACATTTTTTCACCTTTGTAATGGGACACAAGTTTTAAAAAGTCTTAAACTTCAGGTAATATAGTTTTGTTTTATCTTAAGGTAAAAACTTGCAAGAGCTTTTGAAATTTGAACTTGTGTTTTGGCAATACTGGTTCACTGTCATGATCTTTTGTGTGCGAGAATTGAACTCCAACCTTGAGCAAAAAATCTATAGATGAATTTATTTCTTTATTCCATCTTACAGATGAACAGCCATTACTGGAGCCAGAGGAAGACATTATGTTTGGTCATGTAGTAATTTGTCGTGCAGAATATCCAGACCCAGCTGAAATCGAGAAAAAAGAGATGGAGATTCTTTATGTTCCCTCAGTTAAGTCAAGTATGTATTGATACACTTTATATATATATATATATATATATATATATATATATATATATATATATATATATATATATATATGCCAAAACATTTCCCTCAGTTAAGTCAAGCATGTATTGATACACTTTATATATATGTGCTAAAACATTTCCCTCAGTTAAGTCAAGTATGTATTGATACACTTTATATATATGCCAAAACATTTCCCTCAGTTAAGTCAAGTATGTATTGATACACTTTACACATATGCCAAAACATTTCCCTCAATTAAGTCAAGTATGTATTGATACACTTTATACATATGCCAAAACATTTCCCTCAGTTAAGTCAAGTATGTATTGATACACTTTATACATATGCCAAAACATTTCCCTCAGTTAAGTCAAGTATGTATTGATACACTTTATACATATGCCAAAACATTTCCCTCAGTTAAGTCAAGTATGTATTGATACACTTTATATATATGCCAAAACATTTCCCTCAGTTAAGTCAAGTATGTATTGATACACTTTATACATATGCCAAAACATTTCCCTAGGTGTATTGCACATTGTAATTTTTTGTTATGCCATTGCCGTATTTTGTATAGGCACACAGCATATCTGATAGCTTTGTCTTGCCATATTTCCATTATATCCATATACACAGTAAATCCATCCATTTTAAAACTGTTGATACGTGTAATTGATTAAAACTGAATTTATTATAAATATTAGTACCATTAAGACCTAGGCTAACTTTAAAAAATATACCTTAATCTACCTACCATATATACTTGTGTACAAGCCCATTCAAGTATAAGCCCACCTCCCAAACTGAAAAAGATATAAACATTAAATTGTGCTTGACCCACACACAAGTTGACCCAATAAGTCTAAGACAACATGGCAAGATGCACGCAATTAGTTCTAAATGCATTTATTTAGATCAACCATATTGCTAAATAAATTATTATCTTCAAGCCTGAAGAAAATTAATTCTGCCATCCATTCAGTTGTTCAACTTTTGTCCAACCATACCTTTGTGTACAAGCTTGAATGGGCTTGTGCACAAATGATGGCACTATTAGGAAATTTTAATTCTTTTTGCCAGTCATCTGTTTAAAAATGATTACAAGAAGCAGTTTTGAACTGTCAGCCAAACAGGCCAAAACAATCTTAAAAGCCGTTTTTTCATGACCAGTCATTTTTATCAAAATGGTGTTATCACCAACAGTAATGACTGTTTTATGTTCAGAAGGTCAAAGATCATAGGCATTGATTATTTATGTCTTATTTAATATATATTTAATTGTTTGTTTGTCAGTTTTAAATTCTTTTCTTATTTTTCATTACATTATATTGTATGGTAAATTTATTCATTAGAGATGATGTTTTTCAGAAAATTGGTTGACCTGAATTATTCTTTGGTAAACAAGTAATGTTGACCTAGATCCTGACCTTGTTCAGGGATAGTGGCAACCACACAAACCGGTTTTATTTTCATTTTAAATGATTGGTTGTTTTCAAGGTCAGGATTGGATTTTTGAATTAAGAGGTAAACAATCTTTAATCTTAAAGTAAAATTATTGGTTCTCATCAGGGTCATGTTAGGAGTACATGATATAAATGATCATGTGACTCCTTCCCCTCCTTATTCCCAATTCCGCAATTTGGAGATTTTTTTCCCAACTGTGTATTAGAATACGATATAATCATTGTTTTAGTGAAATATAGTTAGTATTGGACAAAAACAAATTACATTAAGTCATTTTCTTTTGTTATGGCCAGTTTGTAATCCATGTAAACTTTTCTTCAGTTCATTTGGATTTGACAGGATTAATTCGTATCTCAGTAAATATTTGATGTGATCATACATATTTCTTGAAGAAAGAGAACTTAACAAAGTTTTAAGTGTTGTGTTACTACAAGGAACTGTAGATACGCACAAAACAGACTTCAGCATACGTCATTGTCTATGAGAACATTTCATTACTAGGACTTTTGTAATTTATATTACATATATTAACAATTTATCACATGGACTGGTATGTTGCAACTTGCCTGTTATGTACTCTTCTTACGAGTGCATACAACATAAACCCTTATGGAGCCTGTCACATTTGTTGCTTTAAGACTAACAAGTTTGCGTGTATTTCTATTCTTGATACCAAAATGTTTCTGTCATAAATGCTTTCAGAATTATAATTCCTTAATTGCCTTAGTTAGTTTTAATATCTTATTAACACCAAAATAAAGCTAGCGTGCATTTGTAAGATACCATCAATTGTATCACTCATTAGTTGAGGGTTAAATAATTGATTGAGAGACTAATAACATGGCGATTCATTTGGAAAATACACATTCAATCAAACTGACTGCTCCCCACCCTTTCTTCCAGGTATTTTATTTTTTCCTAAGTTATTTGGCTTGTATACAAGTAAATACAGTACATTTGACTGAGGCTGAACTTGACTTGTATAGTTTGTCCTGTAATTTGAACTGATGTTACACCATATTGGCACAGATATCCATGTCTTCTGGACACATTTCTAGTTTGTGTATGTCCACAAATGTGAATCATTGTGGTTTAAGGATCCAATAACTGTGAAACCTCTTAGAACAACTTTAAATAAATAACACCTAATTAAAGCCCACCACAAGACAGAACATTTGATATGATCTGTTTATATGTCAATCCATCGGTTTCTTTTTTGTCTCCAAATTGAATTCTCCAACATTACTAAACTTTTTGAATGACTTGCACCTGGGGTATGGAAGAAATGTTTTTTTTTTGGGGTCAAAGGTCAGTGTCTGTGTGACTGAAAAAGACTAAATGGTGTCAGCAAAATGAAGTAAGTTATTTATTACAGACCTACACCAAACTGTTTTGATGGCTTGTACTTGGGATAATAAAGAAACCTATAGTTTCATGGGTTTAAATGTCAGTGCTCATGATTATGGTAAGTCTAATAATATATTTTAATTCAACACTTTGACAAAAGATCTATGTAACTAATACATGTTGGTCAAATATCTCTGGAGACAATAATGCTCTACTAGTGCTTATGAAGAGAGCTACTAATTGTTGAACACACTAGGGGTGTTCAGGTTTCAAGACAAAACTGTCAATCAGTCATTGACTTTCATTTATACAGCTACTAAATGTAGAGCACACTAGGGGTGTTCAGGTTTCAAGACAAAAATCAATCAATCATTATCTCATTTATACAGTGAAACCTGACCCAGAAAGATCACTGTTATGGCAGACCACCCTTGACTAAATCCTCAGTTTAAGACCATGGCACTAAAGGTAAATGTGAAACTACCAATCAGAGGACATTCAAAAGTCAATAAAAAAAATTTGTGCATGGTAGCAAAATCAAGAAATAGGAGGGGGGATGTTGTCTTTAATGAGCAGTTGTCATTAATATACAGGGTATTTTAAGGCAGGTTTTATTCTGAATGCAAAAAAGACCATTTTCTTTGTTTAAGCATCACTTATTTAATACGGATTTTTTAAGGGTAATAATCACCAATATGAAGTATTTATATTTAAGCTGTTTACATTTTCTGATTTCATCTGTTCATATTTGTACAAATGAATGCAAGAAAAGAACTGGTTTGTTTCCTTTTAAGAACTGAATAGGATCAATCTATCTTATATTTCTCACACATTAATGTCCTCAAGCCTTGTCCTTGGAGTCTTGCCCTTATTCTTACTGTTTTCTATCAGGCGTGATATTAAGTTCAGATATCCATTTAATGAGTCTTCTCCTGATCATCACTGATGATTTTTTTTCTTGACAATAAAGAATCACATGTTAGTGCTCATTTCATTTGAAACTTTGCAAAGGAATTGAATTACAAAATACACCCTTACTAATGAGACCTGAGAAAACTGGTTATTTTAAAGCAGTGGTCTTAGTAAATAAGGGGTCTGAATTTTAATTTTAATTCTTTGGTTTTTGTTCTTTTAGTGGTGTTGACGTTAGGTGGAATTTTGTGGTATTTCTGTTTTCGTAAAAGCAGAAGATATAAATTTATCAATGAGTTTCACAAGTTTCCTAACATGAAATGAAAAGAAAACATAAAGGTCAGTTCATCAAATATTGTAATGAGATGATCATTTATCTACTTGAATAGAGTATATTCCAGCTTTGGAGTAAAAATGGGTGCCAGGAATATTTGTTTTTGTCTTGTAAGATTATAGGACATAACAGTACCACATAGACTTATACAGTCTACTTGAACTTCAAACTGCATAAAACCAAATATTCTGTTGATCTATGCAGTTTGTTAGAAGTTATCTGTATAACATAGAATATAGACCCTGATATGTTAGCACACTATTCAGTGGCAGATAAGGGGTCAATATTGTTTTCAAGTAGAACTTAAAATGTAGACCCCGATCTGCTGGTATGTTATATAACAACAAATAGAGTCTATACATTTGTACTCTGCTTACACACAAGTATATAAGTTAGATTTGTCATTCTGAAAGTATGATATGTAGAAACACTGATTCCAAGTGAATTAAGACAAATAGAGTTAAAGTTATTTATTCCATGCTGTTTCAGTTCCATATGCAGAAAAAGTGTTTGATCAACAGCAGCCCCGTTTCTTGGAGGAAGAGGGATTCTACGTGGGAATACGGCCACAGACTTCTGGTATGAACCAGAATAAAATGGAACACAGACTTCTCAAAGAGGCAGAGAAGGTAAAATGATGATTTCTAGTATAGTGGAAGGAGACCAGTCAACCAACATTTTTGTTGAATAAATATAGTCTCCCCACTTCCACCCATCCATGTTGTGTAAATTACCAATCTAGAATAAATGTTTCATGCAAAAATGTAAGTTTATATTTTAGATATAATGATTTCATGTCTGTTATGAAAAATGCCAATTTGCCAGAAGTACTCATCTTACACTATTAAAGAATTAAAGAATAGAAACAGGAAAAACTGTTGCATCATTTCATGGAAAATAGGTAAAAATAGGTTTTTAAAATACTCGCCAAAGTCAGATGGAAAATAGGTAAAAATAGGTGACTAACACTCATCAAAATCAGATGGAAAATAGGTAAAAATAGGTGACTAACACTCATCAAAGTCAAATGGAAAATAGGTAAAAATAGGTGGTTAATACTCATCAAAGTCAAATGGAAAATAGGTAAAAATAGGCGGCTAACACTCATCAAAGTCAAATGGAAAATAGGTAAAAATAGGTGGTTAATACTCATCAAAGTCAAATGGAAAATAGGTAAAAATAGGCAGCTAACACTCATCAAAGTCAAATGGAAAATAGGTAAAAATAGGTGGTTAATACTCATCAAAATCAGATGGAAAATAGGTAAAAATAGGTGACTAACACTCATCAAAGTCAAATGGAAAATAGGTAAAAATAGGTGGTTAATACTCATCAAAATCAGATGGAAAATAGGTAAAAATAGGTGACTAACACTCATCAAAGTCAAATGGAAAATAGGTAAAAATAGGTGGTTAATACTCATCAAAGTCAAATGGAAAATAGGTAAAAATAGGCGGCTAACACTCATCAAAGTCAAATGGAAAATAGGTAAAAATAGGTGGTTAATACTCATCAAAGTCAAATGGAAAATAGGTAAAAATAGGCAGCTAACACTCATCAAAGTCAAATGGAAAATAGGTAAAAATAGGTTTTTAATACTCATCAAAGTCAAATGAAAAATAGGTAAAAATCAAATGGAAAATAGGTAAAAGTAGGTGGCTAACACTCATCAAAGTCAGATGGAAAATAGCTTAAAATAGGTGGTTAACACTCATCAAAGTCAGATGAAAAAAAGGTAAAAATAGGTGGCTAACGCTCATCAAAGTCAGATATTTTCATGTAAAGGATAAATTCATTAATTTCAAATTAGTTCTAAGTTTTAAACTTTATGGTATTGGGTTCAATGCTGGAATAAGTTTGGGATTTCAGTAACTTCCAAGAATTTCTCATTTCTATGTTGGTGGTAAAAATCCTGACTTTTGTGATTTTTTTTTCAGACACCAGAACTTTTTAAATTGAACAGATGTTGGTTATTAAGTATGTTGTGTCTGTTTTATGAGTCATGAATAAAATATTTACTATTTTAGTCACACATTATTTGGTTTATTTAGGGGAATAGATGTGATGTATATGTCAGTTCATGGCAAGATGGCAAGAGAAAGTCAGCATCACTGACCTGTCATGTTTAATTGATATAATTTTGACAATGGCAACTGTTTGAAATGAATTGCCAAGTGAGATTCCTGGAGCATCATTGACCCAGAGCTGCCATTGATTAATGTGCTAGCAAATTAAGATCATTGCTTTTTGTTTAACTATTATTTGCAAATGAGCACTGTAGAGCTTGATCAGCATGTTCACAGTTGGGATGGTTAACAATGGAACCTTAAGAAATGGTAATAAGCAAACTATATTTGATTGTATTTCATAAGAAAACTGTTTGAAGTTTGTACTTGTTACAAGCATATTTCAAAATTGGCAGTTGATGTTTTATATTGTAATCTGAAACAGTTTAGCTTGAGAAGTATTGCGACTATATCAAAATATTTTAACTTAAGAACAAAAATTTGATCTCATCATAAAACTTTTTCTTCAAAAAAGATAATGTTTAGATGTTCTTGTAACTCCATGAACAAAAAGTTTCCAAGGCAATATGAACCATATTAGAATTGTATTAAAGAGATAACAAAACTCATAACATTTTTTCTCAGACTAGATGTTAGATCGCTTTAGCTTCAGCTGGTAGTCAGATGTCCTTGCCTTCATTCCCATGGTACTTTATTTCATTTGAATAAAGGTCAGGGAACCTATATCCACAGATGGATGTAAGTAAATATATCCACAAGAGTTTTTTCATCACTAAAATACAGATACTGTTGAAATAATTTCCTAATTTCAAATCAACCTAATCTGAATCACAAGGTCTTGCAGAAAGCAAACAATCAGAGTGTTGCTTGATCCTGATTGCTCCCCCTTGCACAGTTGAGATTTTGAGGAAAATCTTACCTTCCTATCATCTTCTGAAACAACCATGAATGCATATTTTTCATCTGAATCCAGAGATGTTGAACCTGAATGCCTGGCTCACATCCAACTAACCCTCAGAAAGAAAGTTCTCCAAACAAGTGTTGGAGAGTATTGGTTAGGAATAAAGGCCCAACGTTTTGCAAGCTTATGATGGGAAATTCTACCAGTAATGTGAGTAGAGAAATATCTGTTCTTTAAATGCATCAGTACTGCATATATTCCTCATATGGCTCATCAAGGAGAAAACATTACTCCCCATCATTAATAAAGGGTAGTTTCATATATTTATGAATGAAATTAGATATGCCAGAACATACAACTCTCCATCTTCTTGCACATTTTGGCATTGTCTTAGCTCTTTTTCTGCAGTTAACCAAGGGTTCTGTTGTATTTAAATAAGTCACCATAAACTACTGACTTGAACCTTCATGACTTCTCACACAAGATCCTCTTTCCAAGCCATCATGGATATAGCAGGCTAAGTCATTAAGATACACATCTTGTCAGTTGACCTATGCAGTTGTATGACAATGGTTTTAGTTTGTCATCTACTTTCATTGCTCAGGGAAATGAGTCAGTTATCTTGAAACTACTGTATTCTTGACATATTTCAACCCAATGCATCTGGAGGACCCAGTCAGGGCTTTCAAATGGTGTCTGAAATTGAACTGAGCTGATCAGGAGAGAGACAGATCTGATTTGTTCTTATCACTAATAGAAGGAAGGTAGGATATTTATGGCCGGGCTCTCATTTTGGATACAGTGGGTCATCCTTACATCCGTCAAGAAACTAACCCAAAACCAGAATGAATTTCTGTCTGCTTATGAGGTTAGGACAGCTGCTACATGCATAGATTCACACTGCCTGAGTGACATCATTCAAGCTGTAGAATAGAGATCAAAGACAACATGTTAAATGCTTTTACCTCATTGGCCTTTTATCCCAATGCACTCATTTGAACCTATGGGACATGTCAATAGTGCAATAGGATAACTTTCAGGTCGTTTAGCAACTTCATAATAATGAAGCAGGTTTTCTGCAGGATTTGTAGGAGTGAAATTTTTCCATGCATTGAGTATGTGTTAGCCATGGTCTGTATCTGACATTAAACTTTTCACGGTTTCATATATGTTATTAGAAAAGATACGGAGCATGCTCAGGGGTAAGGGGATGTAACTTCCTCTGCTTGTTACCTATTCTCCAAACATATGCTTGGGAAACATCTTTAAAGAAGAAACATCATTTGAAGTATGTTTCTTCATTTATAATACTTGATTATAATACAGACACACTCTACCAAACCCTTACTGAGTTACATCTCTAGAACAGCATGCACATGTGCTGATTAGTGATATGATTGGGCTCTAAGACTTCATTCTAAAGGGAGACAACTCATTTTTCTTTTGTTTCAGAAAGTTGATGACTTTGGCACTTATACTTCTAAATAAAGCAAAAAGATGTAATGGAGATCATTTTAGCTTATGGTAGCTGGATTTATTTGGTGGTGGATATACTCTTTGTATATTATTATATTAACAAATTAATGTGATTAATGATGCAATCATCAAGTCTTCAAAATAAGTGCCTACCTGCTGGTCAGATGCTGATAATTGTCTGGTTGGGTTGACACACACTTCAAATATATTGTCCAAGTGTGGCCAGGTCAAAATGTTTGAAACTTTAGAAAAGCAAATCTGGAGGACCGGTAGATGTTCTGAATCACTAGAACTTTGCCAAGTTGCTAGTGCTTCAAAAATCCTCAAAGGAATTTGGAAATGGATAATGCTGATGTTCCTTTTGAATGCTGCCAAATAGTCTGCTGAAGCAGATTGAATAGTTTAAACGGATTTTTGAATACAGTCCTTGCATAGCTGAATATTTGGATCCAGAAACATCCAGAAACATAAAATGTTTACTATTTCTTTTATCTATTTCAGGGGAGACTATCCAGCAAAAAATGGTTTGGTGAGGATGGCAGAATTCTTGCCCTTCCGGACCCCTTAAGGGGTACCCCTTCTAGACCTCCAGTCCCTGAGGAGCCAGAGCCACATCTGGAAACTGTCTTTAGACATGTTAGAGCAGAATACTTGTAGTTTATTTCAGTTTTACTTGCGATGATTTTTAATAGCCTGGCCAGTTGTTTATACAATAATTGCAGTTGCATCAATTGATAAATGAATGGAAAACTTCCATCGGTTAGAACATAATCATGTGATCGGGTCAGTTGTTTTTATTGTTGTATAAACTGTAGAGAAAACTTGTTATTACAAACTTTAATAAGTAGAGTCACTTGCAAAGTAACTAACATAGGAAGGCATACACACTGCATACCTTTAAAACCAAAAAAAATGCTGTTTTTATATTTTTTTATTTTTAAAGAATTTAATAAATTGATTTGACAGAATCAAGTAACACATCATTGCTGTATTTCTGAATATAAATAATTCTTTAAAATTAAAGACGAAAAGTTGGAAAACTCAATATCTACCCAAAACATTGGGACTACAGCAATTTCTTTGCAGCTCGTTACAAATGAATTTAAAACTACAGGTATAGGTACAACTATGAGTATAGGGATTGTGAAAAGGAGGGTTCAAGGATCAATATTATAACAATTGGATTCACAATTCTATATTGTTAGATGCTGACCTTGATAGTTACAATGTGAGGGTGGGTGGGAGATCAGCTACACACACACACACACACACACACACACACACACATACACACACACACACACAGTCGTAACTGTAATTGTTGATGTCTTGTACTGTTTGACTATTGGACTGAATCACTATAAGCATTTAGTGATAGTCTTAATTTCATTTGAAAGTAGTCCCTGTAGAAAGCCTAAACTGTAATCAAAACGAAAATAAATGTAAAGATGCGAAAATTGGTTACATGTCTGGACAATCACAATTTAGCAAGTCACAATTAATTCATGATAGCATTTGTATGTCAAACAAAACAAAAGATCCTTTGCTTTGAATATTGAACAGCTGCTCAGATTGTATGTGCCAATTTAGGTGAAAGATTCAGATGATACTGTGGAATGTTCAAAACTTTAGATCACCTTTTATTTGTAAAACATTTTGTTTGCTATAGATGTAGATATTACATTGCAGATGGAGAATCGCCTGTTCTCTATATAGCTTTGTAACAGATGCCTCAACAAAATTGCTTAAACAGGCTCCAAAACTAATTAAAAAAATAACTTTAAAAATAAATAAAAAAAAAAAAATTTAAAGAATTGCAATTATAAGACTTTAACATTGTTTTTTCTGAGTTTATTGTGGTAAAAATTGACAGTTGCTGCCTTGCTCTTTGGGCGTTAAATGCTGTGTGATTCAGCAAACTGACAGTTTATTCCAAGATAAACTCAAAAGAAACAACATTATACTCTTAAATACATGTTTTAATAGCCGTACCAATTATTTTGTACAGTATTCATATTAATGGCCTTACCGATTGTTTGTACAATACTCAATAATAGCCAGACAGATTGTTTATACAATGCTCATATTGTACTAGCCAGACCAATGTTTATATAGTACTCATAGAAATAGCCAGACAGACTGTTTATACAGTCCTCATATTAATAGCCAGACAAAAGTTTTGTACAATACTCAAATTAATAGCCAGATTGATTGTACAATACTCATAAACAATGTTTTTTTTTAAAAACTGATGTAAGGAGAGTGTCACTTTTAGTTAATGATAACCATGACGAGTATCACGTTTGGATGAAAAAAAAGAAGGCATAGAAGACTTTGTAACTTATACAGTTAATTGTGGGTAAACTAGATTAATTTTGAATCACTTGTTCAGTTATGTATCAATCATTATCACAATCATCATACAGTCATGAACGATAATAATGTTTCTCACCATCACAATTTTCAGGCCACAATGAGGGAATACGATACTCGATATATTGATGGTGCCATCGAGGGAGGGGGTCATTACCAACTTGATGTTGACATCAACAGCATCATATTTTCTCATCACCACCTGTTTAGTCGGGAGCATGTGCTCGCCACTAGATTGATGCAACTGTTTGAGCAGTACATTATACGCAAAAAGAAAAACATGGCAGAATATCTAACAGAGAAGGTTTGTAGAGTTATTGCTTTTGAATTGCTGAATGAAGCTTTGACATTGCATTAAATGCGAGTAGGAAACACATTTTGGGGATTATTTTTGAATACATCCTAATACATCGACTTCCAAGCAATTTTCTATTAGCCTAATGCCTAGTTTTGTTAAAAACATTGTTTTTCATTGGTTATTTTGCTCACGCATGAGCAGAAAGGGAGAAGTTGGAGTCCTTTTTGTTGTGTTTTTTTTGGAGTTGTTTGCTTAACCAGACCCATCATTTTGATATGGGGACCACTCTTTAATCCTAATGCCCACATTATTCTACATTTTGCACAGGTTCACCTGTCTGTGTGCAGTTCAGACCTGTCTGCCTTAGATCTGAGACCAAAATGTCTAAAATCTGGACACAAACTTCCAAGCAATTTTCCATTAGCCTAATGCCGAGTTGTGTTAAAAACATTGTTTTCTATTGGTTATTTTGCTTGCACATGAATAAAAGCAGAAAAGTTTTTTTTCTGGGTTTGTTTGGTGCTTAACAGACCCATTATTTTCATTTAGAGACCACTCTTTATTCCAATTGCCCTTCCTACTTTTTGCACAGGTTCACCTTTTTGTGTACAGTTCAGACTGGTCTGCATTAGATCTGAGGCCAAAAAGTTAAAAATCTAGACACAAACTCAAATTCCAACCACAGGCAAATGTTGAGTGAAAAAAACGGGTCCAAAAGCTTTCGGTTTTGTCTCTGTATTTTTTGTGCAGCTAAAACGGAAGGATTAGTTGGTATCATTGTAGAGCTAAATCTGTCTACCTTTCTATAATACCACCCACTTTAGCATATCATACATGACGGGGGTTAATGTGTTAAAGCTCTTCAAAATCAAATAGCTGATATTATTCCACTTGAATTTGACATTTCCAGTGTTAATATTTATCTCTTTTATATAATTCTTACTAGCTGGGAAATTCTGTAGTTACCTATTGTTATTTTAGGAATGAAAGTACTTATGTTTTTCAACTTTGCATACTACAATAGACAACACTAATTCCAATAGTTTTTTTTTTCTTCCTAGCAACCAATTTTATTATCTCAGTGTCATAATGCCTATATTTGTTTCATATCTCAATGCTGTAGTGTTCCTAATTTTTGTCTTACAGCTGAAGGCCTTGAAAAACTCTTCTTTACATCTTCGAGATCATATGGAATCACACAGGGTATGTTTCTTTGTTAAAGTGTTAAATTTATTGTGCTACTTCTGGTCCAATCTCAATCCCCAAGTGTCATTATACAAAAGGGTAATCAATAAATTACCTGTCACCAATTATTTATAAAATAATAGCAAAAAAAACACATTTATCAAATTAAATTTACACCAGTTGAATAGCACTTACTTCTGTAATACACAAAGAAACAGGCACTACAGTTTCTAGTCACATGTCTAATTTCAGAAGACAACAAAATACAGTAGCCTGATTCACTATCCCTTTTTGAAACTGATGCTTTCTCTAACAAGGGGAAGAGGTTCAGTCCCATTCTAGACTTACATGTTTCTGAAGAAGGAATTGTCATGTGTCAAAATGAAATTAAAGTAAATGACAGTATGGTTATCATTTTTAATGCAATTTGTGTGCATTTGTTTTATTGTTTTGGCTTGATTGCTGAGAATTATCAGCAGTATTACATTTGTGCATACTAGAAT
Source organism: Unio pictorum (assembly GCA_030141615.1). Taxonomy (NCBI): domain Eukaryota; kingdom Metazoa; phylum Mollusca; class Bivalvia; order Unionida; family Unionidae; genus Unio; species Unio pictorum. Next base: position 2,305,427 of record JARLTB010000219.1, on the reverse strand, counting down.
AGCCCTTTTTGTTTGAGGAGTTAATTTTAGATAGATGTTAATGTGAATGTCTTGACAACTATTTCAGTCAGAACACAGTGACTCAGACAGAACAAATTATCAGAGGAGATTAACAGACTACAAACTTGAAATCAGGTAATTATAATCGTGTAAAGATGAAACTTTAATAGATTTTATGATATATAACAAATAGGATGAAAAGTATCTGACTTTAATTTGATTTCTGATGCGGGGCAAAGGTAAAAGATAGGTATTACTCTTCTGTGTTGTCACTTTTTACATAGGTGTCGACATAACATTTTTGCATTTAGCTCATTTTCACTTAAACTGTTGCATGTACAGACAAGAAATTTGATCATGATTGGAGTATTTATCATAAGCGTACTGTCCATCACAGGCAAAAGAAGGTTGCTGTGACCTACATAACATTCTTTAGTTACGTTGCTAAGTTTTTTAATTATACTCTGTTAGAGCATGCAAGTCAAACCATTCTGTAAAATTTGTATCGTTAATGCATGATAGCATCATGTTTTCACTTCCGAATAAATTGCATAAAATTCTTTACCTGATTTCTTTGCCCATCTGTTCAAGGTTATCTTTATAAGATTCTGCATTAATTTTATTCTGTGTGAATGTTTTGTTGCCTTACTTGTAATTAGCAATATTTTGCTCCTGATTGGTATGTATCCAGGAAGAATTATGGTTTTGTTGGAAAATGTATGATTGTTACAGTTACAGTACCATATATAATCACTTATAAGTTGAGTCAAACTACAAACAACCAAGATCCTGATATGCCCTAGCATAATATGACTGAAGATCAGGGTCTATGTTGTTTGTTCTACTGATTGTTTATAAAAGCTGCATTGACCCATATCTTCTGGTGCAAGATGTGATGACAGATCCAGGTTTTTGCAGTTTGCAGTTGGACTTATGTTTTAAGTGAGTTTTTATGGCAATTAGGATTTTCATTTTTGGACATTTCTGAATAATTCATATCATGTTAGGAACTTGCAAGATAATGCTATTCAGTTCTCTATTTAGACATCATAAATTAAAATTAGGTAATAATCTTCTTTCCAAATTAGATAATACAGATTAAGATGGAATGTTATAATGATGTGACTGCAATTAACACATAATTATATTCATGCATTAATGGTAACAATGTTTTATTCATCATTTGTGTAGCTAAAATATGAGATGTTAATGTATCATTTTTTAACTTTATCTAAAATTGTAACATACATTAAAACTTTAAATAGCCTGTTGAACAACACAATATCTCAACAAATGATTATCACCTTTATAAGAAAATATATCAGAAATTCTGATATTATATGAACATTTTAGTCTTGCCTCATTAGAAAAAAGCAAAATATAGTTAATCCATTTTGGGAAGCAATACTATTGTTATCGTCTTAATAAATGGCAGGAATCTGAAGTTATGCTGCTAGTAAGATATGGCGATGTATGGATTTCTTCTTCAAATACTTTATCCAGTCATAATACCTTAGGAGAACTTCTCAGTTGTGTGAGTACTTCAATTGCTACTCAAGCAGAGTAACACACTCTCTACAGACAGAGACCTTACAATTCATATATGTACATATATTGAATTTTATCTGCCTAAAAGCCATTTGGAAGAGTAACACACCCTCTACAGACAGAGAGGCCTTGCAATTCATATACAGATATTGAATTTTATCTGCCTAACAGCCATTTGGAAGAACATTTTCATCAAAGGGAAGTATACTCCATCTATAAATTTCCAGTTTTTCTTTTCTTTGACAACAAAGTTTTGTTATCATCACTTTGCTGTCCACACAAAATTTGATATTCTTGGTACATACCTACATGGGTCACTAGTGCATTGTATCACATTGCTAAAGGTGTATTTAAATAGATGCAGGTCTAGTGTGTAATCTTGACTACTTGTATATACAAGTAGTCAAGATGGGAAGACAAGTCATTCTGACTGTTTACACAATGCATTCAGCTTGATTCATGACTAGTTGTGCCACAGCATCTCTTTAATATTGGGACTTATAACAGTCCTGAATATCCAATACAAATTAAAATCTAGTGTTATCAAGAACCATTGCGAATAAAAGCATAGAAAAGGGGTTTGTTCCACTGCAATTTCTCTGCATGCCATCTGACATAGATCACTCTCAGTCAAGACCAAACCAAACAGCTTTTAAATAAGTCTTAGGGGACTGCTTACTATGACCTAATTTCATGTATTCCATCTCTCACATATCTATACAGACCCACACTGGGAAAAGACATACAGTTGGTGGAGACCTACTATACAGTACCATGACAGTTCCATGCCATAAGGTCATAGGTAACCTATCTATAAGGCCATGAAAATTATACTGTTGTTACAATGCAGCAGAAACTTTGCTCTTTAGAACAAACAATGCATTTGAGGTGCCATCTCAGAATAACTTCACTTGTCTTATGTTGGGTGGTCTCTTGCATGCACAGCCTTCAAGCTGACAGTTTGTATAGATACAAGCATAATAGGCTGAGGTGCACATCTTCCATAAACAAGTTCACCATATTCCAAACTATCTACAGATATTAGTGGACTCACCGTCCTAGAAGAATCAACATGCACAAGTACACTTCATCCCATGCTATTAACTCACATGCTGGTATCAACCACTTTTGAATCTGTTGATGACAAGGGGATTGCAAAATTCCCAAGCTTTACCAGCCACAGATCTGAATGCCAACGTAGACGATGCTCTTTAGTTAGATTGGAATGGTTTGGACACACATGCTCATCCTCCAACACACCTGTTTGCAAGCATGGTACAGAAAGCAAGAAAAACTGAGTGTTTCCTCATCCTAATTGTCCCATTAAAGTGAGAAAAATGGTGGATCAGTGACCTTGTCAATATAGAATCTTACATCCACTTTTTAAGATATATTTCCACATCTGCTCAAGCAGATGTTTTATCCAAATCCAAGTTGTTGAACCAGCATATCTGGATTATATTAAACAAGCCCTCATGAACAAACACTTTCACATCAAGAGGTTAGGAAAATCGTTCTTGTGTGACAGCCCTCTATCTAAAGTATATGAGGGAAAAGGAGAAGTTTTGTTCAATGGTGTGATCCTGAACACATTGCTCAACTGATCACATTAATACCTCGATAAACCTAACTTCCTTCTTCAGCTTTTAAACAGCACCACTTACAATAACACAATAAAAAGCCAATGCTGTATTATCTCCAACACATGGAATCATCATGGAAGATAGGATAAACGACAAGACCTATCCAATCTTCTGTCCAAATTTGAGGCCACATGCCCAAAGGTGTTTGGCTTTGTGACCAAAGTGGATCTATCATGGGTGTCAATCTGGCTGAATAAGATGATGTTAGAACTGCTATTAAGAGCTTCCTACTTGTACTAGCGATGGCAGCCAGAAGTAAATACTTTATCAATTGACCTGAATTACTTGCAATTCTGACAGCCTGGGACTCATGATGGATCCTGCTTTCGTTGCTAAGAGCAGGCTTCCATTCATGGGTAATCCGACTTTTGTAGTAAACTACCTATTTATACTCTTCACTTTATCTCAAGGTCATCTACAGGACCCACTGTGAGCTCAGAAGTGGTATTTAAAAAGGGCCAAGTTGGTGCATCAATGGAGATCCCATATCTTCTTACCCCTCAAAGAGGGTAAGGATGACAGATCAGCACAGACACTTTCATTCTGGATAAAATGTTTTTTTTTTTTAAATATTGGGAAATAATCCCAAATCAAATGAACTTGCTATGCATTTCAGCTCATGAAATTAAGGCAATCACTACAAGTTTTCCATTTGGGCAAAACTATTGTGTGACAGGCATAATCGGTGCTTTGAGATGGAGGTCTGAGGCCACATTCTGCCCCTTTTATCTCTTTCAAAACTCAATTAGACCTGGTAGGACCTTTATCCATGGTACAAAAGGTTTCCTTCCTCTTGGCATTTAACAGTTTCATAAGGATGTGGTTTCACAACTTCCACTGAATTTGTGGAGGGAAAAAGGGAATATACTTTCCCATTTAAGGCTGCTCCCTGACATATGGAGTCTACTCTATATTCTTTAGAATACCTTAGAGGACTGGAGATGGCCTCTCTGGAATAAAGGGATTCAACTTCCTAAATAATGTACCTATTCTCCTATTATTATTTTGATTGGGTAATGTATTTGAAGAATAAACCAATTTGTTTCTTCTAAAACATGTTTATTCAGCAATACTTAACCAATCATAATACACTTACACCCTTCTCACAGTTACATCCATATGGAGAGTGTGCTTCCTACTCCAGGAGTAAGTGAAGTACTCATGACCTTGGTGCCAATTCTTGTATCAAGGGGAGATCACTCTAAGTGCCACCTAGGTGGACAAATAACTCTAAACATTTTAGCCAAAATGTTTTAGCATGAGAGGGTTGGATTTGTTTAGGTATTAGTAGTTCTCTTAAGGTATTATAATCGGGTAAATATTATTGAGGAAACAGTTTACTAAATAATATTTATTTTTTTTCTATAGAAAAACACGTGAACTGCGTGACCAGGAGGAACAAGCTGACAGAACACTTCTTAAAAATATTATCCACACTTGGAAAGAGATGAAAGCACAGAGGGAGCTTCAAAAATATAATAACACACCTCTAAAACTGCAAATCAGAAAGTAAGTTTCATCTAGACTTGGGTAAACTGTGTACGGACTAGGTATATTAGAACCAGACTTACAGAAATTGGGTCTTGTCTTAGGAAAATTAGATCCAAACTTATGTAAGTTGGGGAATAACAGGTTTGCATTTCAGGATTTTAGGATGTTAGTGGTGATCTTACAGTTGCAGCTGTAGTTGATGCAAGACCATTTAAAATGGATGTTTGTAAAAGTACAATCACCAATAACATCATCAGATCATCAGTAAAAGACTTGTATCACCAGTCTACCATATTGTAGAAACTTTGATCAAGAATGTATTTTGAAAATATTTTCCATGGCTCACCAATATATCAGATAGTTTATCATGGACTTTAATGAACCACGCTTTCAGATTTGACCAATAAGAAAGTGAGTAAAATTTATAGATATTATAATTAAATTCTTGTATATACAGGCAGGTTCCATTCCATTTGGTTTTTATGATGGGGATTTGTCTGTGGAATAAGTGTGAATTTGTGGGATGAGTGGGATTTGTCCATGTTACAGTTTCAAATATCAGTTTTATTTTGAAAATGTACAACAGTGTTTTATTTTGATTTTTCTTAGCATCAGTTGTAAAGATATTGACTTATTCGGTAATATATTATGTAAGGATACAGATTTTGCATGGTTGGAGAAATCTAAGATGTCGCCAGAACAAAACTTGAGACATGACCTTAAGGTTTAAAAAAATTTTTCACATTCTGGTCAATGTTTGACTTAAGATTCTTACTTCCTGTTTGTTGACCTGAAGAATCAATTATTGTAATTGAAAGTTGCAGGGGCCATACTAAGATATGAGAAAAATAAATTGAAGTAGAGTGTGCACACGTGATGTGACAGAAGTATTAAAGTGCGAAGAATAGTCATTTTGATGAAATAGGGTTGTTATTCTCAGATGCAGGAGGTCGTGGGTTCGATCACAATCTGAGTCAAACCAAAGATTACAAAAATGGTACTAACAGCTGCCTTGCTTGGCTCTCCGCATTAAGAGGTTAGTGTTAGGATTGGTCACCCTGGTGTCAGGATGATGTGACTGGGTGGGACATCATGCTACATGTTTGCAGCATGATACCCCAGTGCAGACATCGTATTGATATGCCTGAGATATTAAAGCTACGTTAAAAATCCAAATCACTCACACACTCACATTTCTGGTCATGACTGTAATTTGTCAATTTTTACTCATTTTTTTTTGTTAATTTATTTATTAAAACCATATACAGTAAAGCAAAAACAACTTTAGGTAGACAATGAAAATCCATATTTGTTTGAATATGCAGATAACCTGATGATATAATTATTCCATTATTGGAATGTTTATAGCGTTTTTAATTTTTGGATGTTTTTGCATTGGGGATATGTGTTTTACAAAAACAAATCTCATTAACACACCTAAATACAGTCTTCATTTTCATGTTTTCTTCTTTGCTTTCAAGTTTGAATTTATTTTAGATGACCTAAATCTGAATTAGATCTTCATTATGATTTATGTTATATAATTACAACCTTTTGTCACATAAACAAGATTAAAGACCATTATATACTTTTCAAATTAATCTTGCTTTCTTTGTTAATACAGTGGCCCTCCTCTTATACAACCCCCATTGCCAGCGACCACATCCACTACACTGCAAGCTTCTTTGTCACAGACGAGTTTGTGTGCTAAAGTACCCCTTATGGGCAGTTACTCTCTGATCTGGCATGTGGCCAGCATTATAGGCCAAAAATGTCAATTTTAGTTCTCACAAGTGATTGCATTTTATTTTAATCAAGATTTAATTCATATCATAAGGAAAGCATTCCAATTCTTTCTATTGATGTCTGCTTCACATTATCAGGCTTTTGTTATTGAAAGACATGTTGACTAAAGTGCGTTATGACATGTAACATTATTGGCCACCATGTACAGCCTATAATTAGCTGAAATTTGATTAAACTCCATAAAACCAAACCATTGTATCAAAATTAAAATATATATTTGACCTCAGTTCTCATATTGAAAAAAAAAATTATGTTAAAATCAGGATGAATTGGTGCAATTTTGGCTTATCTGGTCATCAGCTAGAAGATTTCATTGGAAGGCCTGTTTTATGTCTTTTATCTTCCATCCATCCATTAGCACAAACTAGTTACTGATGTTCATCCTAAAGTACTTGGTGGTATGCTTTGAAACTTTAAACACAAATTCACCACAAGCCCTAGATGGTCCTAAATGAAAATGGAGATATGAAGAATATGTGCATTTTTGTTAAAAGACTTCTTGTAGTGTCTACATGGTTGTAAATGAACATTGTGCCAATCTGAAATCAAGTATTGCCATATTGGGAAAATGGGAGCTATCTTAATAAATCTTACCATTGCTAGTTTCTCTGAGCAGAAAGTAATTTTGACATGGGATTTTCACCAGAAATTATAATCCACAGTTGGTTCTATTTGATACTAATGCCAGTCTGACCTCAGATATGGCCATTGTGGCAGCCATATTTGAAAATCTTACTTGTTGCTACTCCCTCAATGGAAAGTCATATCAATATGTTTTCACTACAAGATTTATTATGGTGTCTATTTCATCTGAATATAGATTATGTTGATCTGACATCAGATATTGTGTCAGTGGTGGCCATCTTTACAGTATTTTTTCTTTGTTACCCTTCCAGAATTGCTGGTCGTAACAACTTATGGTTTTCAATGAAAGACCTTTTCTAATATCTAGTTTGTCCTAAGTGAATTGTGCCCTATAGACATCCAGTATGGCTGCCACAATGAATATATTTAAAATCTTGATTCTCATTCTACTGAATGGATGATCAGATTGGCATGGGGTTTTCACCAAATGTATTCTAATGTTGTCCTAAATGAAAATGGTGCCAATCTTTTATTCAGTATGGTCACCATAAGCAGCTAATTTGAAAATCTTATTACTCAAGAATATCAGAGATGTTTTAATCAGTAGCAGTCCAAAAATGTATTGTCTTGGATTCTTGGGAATTTTTTTTTTTTTTTTTGGGGGGGGGGGGGACAGTTGAGAAATAGTCTCCTCAAGGGATTCTTGTCATATTTTATGCTTTATTACTTGTTTCTGTCATGTGAATTTCAGAATGTTAAATCTTTTAAAAATAGATTTGAATATAAATCCTGTCATAAAAAAGATGCAGTGTATTTTATTATTGTAGATCTAGTTATTACTACATTGTTAAGAAACATGTTATAAAATGTTTGATACATTTTGTTTTATTGTTATGCTATTGAAGTATGTAAAGACAAAACAAATTGAAAGTATGATACCATATAAATTTCAGATCTAAACCATATATATCGAAAACCCAGACATGTTTCATTTATTATTATTTAGGTCTGAAATATCTTATATTTTTGAACCGCACCGGTGGCCTAGTGGTTAGAGCGTCCGCCCCGGAAGCGGGAGGTCGTCGGTTCGATCCCCGGCCGAGTCATACCAAAGACTTACAAAAATGGTACTAACAGCTCCCTCGCTTGACGCTCAGCATAAAGAGGTTAGTGTTAGGACTTGACGGCCTGGTGTCAGGATAATGTGACTGGGTGAGGCATCATGCTACATGTCTGCGGCATGATGTTTCAGTGCTAGACATCACTATAAACTGCCTCACTGCAGACATCGTAGCGATATGACTGAAAAATTGTTAAAGCTACGCTAAAAATCCTAATCAAACAAACAAACAAAATCTTATATTTTGAAAATGATATGTGTTAGATATGAAACATTTTTGTTTAAAATTGGATCATTAATTTTTTCCAGAAATTTATGTTTGAATAAATGTGAAGATGCCCTTAATATAATTAGTACTCTGTTTCTCAGTTGAGATGCATTTTTCATTTTTAGACTATATATAATGTTTTAAATTTATATGTCCATTTTGTTCTAGGTAAAGATAATTTTAAAGATACATGATAGCAAGTTTTACAACCAGTCATTATCCTTACCTTTATGGAAAGAAATGAAACATCTTCTATAGACTGATAAAGGATATCTGACAAAATCTAGATTAGATGAAATATGATAGCGTCATCACATTATATGTATATTGTGTTCTCCATATATCAGTACTTGTTGATGCTAATGATTGGTATAAACATCACAGGGAAGAAGTGGAGAAGAAACAAGACTTGTTTCTATGGAAACAAGAAATTGAAGATGAGATTGAAGAAATAAAAGAAGAGTATGAAGATGAGTATTATAGAAAGATGCAAATTTACAGTGAAGAATTAGAAAAATACAACAAGCAACAGGAAGCGAAGGTAAGAATGTTGACACTTGTTAATTTTATGGCTCATTAGATTGGTCATAATATTTTCTTGTCTTGAAATTTATATAAATATACTACATTCAGCATGTGTTTTTGACACAATTTTAATTATCACTCATAAATAATATGAATATATTATTCAGAATAATATGAATATATTATTCAGCATGTATTTTTACACAATTTTATCTATCACTCATGAACAGTATATCACTTTTTCATTAGTATCATGTATCATTTGATCAAATTTGTGTGCTTTGCTAAAGAGGTAAGAACTATGACAGTTAGTTTTGGCTCAATTTCAAAACTTCACTATTTTTTTCTATAACTCTTGTCAGGCTTTGTCATGTGCAAATTGATTAAAATTGTGTGTGTGTGTGTGTGTGTGTGTGTGTGTGTGTGTGTGTGTGAGAGAGAGAGAGAGAGAGAGAGAGAGAGAGAGAGAGAGAGAGAGAGAGAGAGAGAGAGAGAGAGAGAGAGAGAGAAAGAAAGAAAGAGAGAGAGAGAGAGAGAGAGTTTTGTGCCATGGAAGAATCATTGTTTGGACTGTACATTTTTAAATGAGGAAGAGATCTTGTTGTTCTGTAAGATCATGTTAGGACTGTAATTATTTTAACTAATATAGAGATCTTGTTGTTTCATGGAAGAATCATTGTTAGGACTGTAAGTTTGTGAACTAAGAAATTGTTCCTCTTATTCCGTGAAGTTATCATTGTTAGGACTGTAAATGTTTTGAACTGAGGAAGAGATCCTGTTGTTCTGTGGAATCATTGTTAGGACTGTAAACATTTTGAACATAAGAAGAGATCCTTTTGTTCTGTGGGATCATTGTTAGGACTGTACATTTGTGAACATAGGAAGAGATCCTGTTGTTCTGTGTGATCATTGTAAGGACTGTACATTTTTTAACTGAGGAGATCATCTTGTTCCATGGATTGTGAACTGAGGAATGGATCTTGTACCATGTCTCTGTTGTTCCTTGGAAGGATCAGTGTTAACTGAGGAATGGATCTTATATCATGTCTATGTTGATCCTTTGAAGGATCATTGTTAACTGAGGAATGGATCTTGTTCCATGTCTATATTGTTCCATTGTTAATACTGTACATTTCAGTAAACAGAGGAAGGTAGCTGTTGTTCCATGGAAAAATCATTGTTATGACTGTAAATTTATAAACAGTGAAAGGGTCCTGTTATTTCATAGAGGGATCATTATTGGGACTAAATTTGTGAACTGATATAGAGATCTTGTTGTCCCATGGAAGAATCATTGTTAGGACTGTAAGTTTGTGAACTAAGAAATTGTTCCTCTTATTCCATGAAGGGATCATTGATAGGATTATAAATTTGTGAACTAAGGAATTGGTCCTGTTGTTCCATGTATGAATTTTGCTAGGAATGTAAATTTGTGGCTTGTAGCAATAATGACATACACAACAATTGGTTTTCCATGTAAAATAAAGAATTTACAGTGACATATTTAAGAACAAGAGTGGGTTTATAATATAATGCCTTGATGAAAGAAAGACACAGAGACACAAAGTAATTGAATGTATATGTTGAAAGGTAATAGACATCGCAACCCCTCTTCTTCTGGGATTGATACTTTTTATACAAAACCTTCCCCTTCTGTGAGTGATCTTCCATACAGAGAGAATAAACTGCAACAGTTTATTTTTATGAAATACTGCATAATATGTATCTGATACAAATTTGTGAGTTGACAAAAGTGGTAATGATTAGCTTATTTATAGAGACATCATATTTGCAAAGAAATATCAAAAGTGACAAATAACATGGAACCATACTCACCATTTTGTCTTACAAGTATGCAGAATATGTCTGACTTTTTAACATTGGCTTTAAGTGAAAGAGACAAAATATGTTGAAGAGTTTGAAGAAACCAGATCTGCTTAGAAAATCAGCCAAGATAAAAAGTTATCACTTTAGTGTTTTTGGTGCACTGCATTGCTTATAATATAATAACACCTACCTTTAAATTTGCCATGTTTTGTTAAAATGATATAGTGTACCAAAGACACTAAACTAGTTGCTATTTACCTCCAATATTTCTCTTTTCAGAGTGGCTTTGTTTGTTTTTTCTAGCACTTTGACACATTCTTTTTGCTGGCTGAGAGGCTAAGATTTAAAGCTAATGCAGAAACACTTGAAGCAATATAAATGTCTACAATGTAGGACGCTAATATTGTGGTTATAACACTTGAAGCAATCTAAATGTCTATGATGTCAGATGCTAATATTGTGGTTATAACACATCAAGCAATATAGATGTCTATGATATAGGATGATCAATAAGATTTTGGTTATTACACTTGAAGTGATCTAAATGTCTATGATTTAGGATGATAAGATTGTGATTATGTGACTGGAGACTGACATGTAGTTAAACCTATCTAAAATGAAAACTAAAGGGATATAATAATGTTGTCCTTTGTGGACAGGTGAACTTTATATAGAGACAAAATATAAAATAATACTTTTGAAAAAGGGTTTATTTTAATTGTCCTTTAAGATCAAATATCCTTTCTGAAGAAGTGTGTGATAAGGCAGAATTTACTGTATTTGGTGAATGATAGATTGCATACTAAGGATATTGGTCTAATAATATTACCTTCTCATTAAAGAATGCAGCCAAAAAACGGCAGCAGAACAAGGGAAGAAGAGGATCCAAACTACGTCGCCAGAGTACGGAATCAGGAGGCGCTTCAGGCACAGATGAGCCTGTTTCAGAGGTATTGTATAACAAAGACTTTGAGAAAGTCAAACTGACCAGCATATAACAAATTAACAATGATCTGCTTAATTCAGTAAATTATAGAAATAATGTATGAACCATACTAGTCGGAATGGATGAAGTGTTCTGTTTGGCATCATATTATAAAGTATTCCTATGATGTAGTGCTTTAAGGAAGATCATATTTTTGTGCTATTGAGATCTACAGCAGCAGTTTTCCTGAAACTTTGCAGCAGAGTTGTAAAGACACTAAAAACCAGCATAAACATTAGAATGTCATTAGTCTCCTGTTGGTATCTAGTGGCACTGGGTATAATATGTTTGAAGATAATTTTAGATAATAATAAATACATGAAGCAGAAACCAAGGTAAATTTGGGTGTCTCTGGACATATTTCTGTTTTACTGTATAAAGTAATAGTTTAAATCTTATCTAAATGGTTACTGATAGCTATCAAAAGTAAGAAAATGTCCCAGTTATCTGCCTTCTGGACAGTTTGGGCTTTGCATGAGATGCATATAAAATTTACTGTTGAAAATTTCCCAAAACCTACGTTTAGTGATATAATAACTAGTTGATTAAAATAAGCTGAGAAAATGTGTCACTTAACTTCTTTAACATGCTGCAGCAACATTTGTAATCAACCATTCTTTGATGAGTACAGTTATCTCCCCTCCAAAACACGAGCTATACACTTTTACACTGTCAAAATGAAATGTGCAGATTTATGGATAACTTGTCAAGATTTTATTTAGTATCTTATTCAAACAATGAAGTCTGCATATTGATCTTCATTTCAGAGTTTGTATATTACTGTTCATTTCCAAGTTTGTATATTAATTTTTATTTCCTAGTTTGTATATTAATTTTTATTTCCATGTGTGTATATTAATTTTTATATCCAAGTTTGTATATTAATTTTTATTTCCAAGTTTGTATATTAATTTTTTTTCTCCAAAGTTTGTATATTAATTTTCATTTCAAAGTTTGTATTTTAATTTAATTTTGTATATTAATGTTCATTTCCAATTTTGTATATTAATGTTCATTTCCAATTTTATATATTAATGTTCATTTCCAATTTTGCATATTAATTTTTTAATTCCATGGTTGCATATAAATTTTTATTTCCATTTCAAAGTTTGTATATTAATGTTTATTTCAAATTTTGTATATTAATTTTTATTTCAAAGTTTGTATATTAATGTTCATTTCCAAGTTTGTATATTAATTTTTATTTCCAATTTTGTATATTAATTTTCATTTTCAGGTTTGTATATTGATCTTCTATTCCAATTTTGTATATTAATGTTTTTTTCCAAGTTTGTATAATAATGTTTATTTCAAAGTTTGTATATTAATTTTTATTTCCAAGTTTGTATATTAATTTTTATTTCCAAGTTTGTATATTAATTTTTATTTCCTAGTTTGTATATTAATTTTTATTTCCATGTGTGTATATTAATTTTTATATCCAAGTTTGTATATTAATTTTTATTTCCATGTTTGTATATTAATGTTCATTTCCAAGTTTGTATATTAATTTTCATTTGAAAGTTTGTTTATTAATCGTCTTTTTTACAAAGTTTATATATTAATATTCATTTTTAAATTTGTAAATATTCAGTGAGTATTGTATTTATTGAAGGAATGGTTTATTTTCTGTTCCACAAAGTATAAATAATTTGTTCATATGATACTTACCATTTCACAGTGTGTTGATAAAACTTCTCATTGACATCAAAGTTCGATATTCCATACATTGGTAAAATGTCATTTATTAATTTTAAATTTCATGTATCTCTCTCTCTCTCTCTCTCTCTCTCTCTCTCTCTCTCTCTCTCTCTCTCTCTCTCTCCAATATATATTGTGTCCATCAATCAATCATGTGCAGCCAGGCATGTGTACTATAAATACATTCTCATGCTCCAATTCAGGGTCAGCTCAAAATGTTTGTGGGTTTAATGCTATTTTCAAAACATGATACTATTCATAGGTTGGGGTATGTAAACATTTGCCACAACACTCTACAAAGACTTTGAAAACTTTGACTTTGCCCATGGGCTCACATTTTTTCTTCATCCTGTGGAAGACATTTGCAAGCAGAAAACCATGTATGATAGTTATATTGATACATGGTTTTATTTCCAGGAGCAGGCCCAGTTAGACCAGGATATCTTAGCTGAGGAAGACCTGCCTAAGCCAGAAATGCCAGAACCATTTGAGGAGGGCGAACTGAGGGAGAAAATCACTGCCAAGGCCAAGGAAATACGAAGAAGACCAGGTCAGTGTCATAATAGTTTTTCTTAAATATTTCTCATATGATAAAAACTGCTTCAGTGGCCTAGTGGTTAGAATGTCCGCCACAGAAGCAGTAGGTCATGGGTTCAATCCCCGGACGAGTCATACAATGACTTACAAAGATGGTACTTACAGCTGCCTCGCTTGGCATTAGAGCTTAAGAGGTTAGTGTTATGACTGGTCTTCGTGGTGTCAGGATAATGTGACTGGGTGGGACATCATGCTATATGTCTGTGGCATGATGCCCCAGTGCTAGACATCACTATAAACTGCCTCACTACAGACATCGTAGCGATATGACTGAAAAATTGTTAAAGCTACTTTAAAAATCATAATCACATCACATCATAATCACATATGATAAAATGATAAAGGGGTGTGTAGAACTGGCTTAAAGAGGAGTCTTTTATGAAAATGTTTTATTTAAGAAAATTTTATGTAGCTTTAATAATGTACCTTGTTTAACAAAATTTTTATCTTTCTTTTTGTGAATAAAGTCAGCTTTAGGTACTTTGATTGAATTGATGCTAGTAAGTTTTTAATTTATTCATATTTTTAATTTTGTTATTATGGGTTAGATTTCAGTTTTTAGCACATGATAAGCTTTACATGGCAGTCACCATATCTGGCAGAGGAAGAACCCAAGAAAAAGATCAAAAGAACAAATGACCCTTGAGAAGCTACTATCAAGCTTTCTCACATTACCATTATGGCTAACCTTGAGACTGAAACCCACATCAACAGGGGTGAGATGTCAGTGATCTGTAAAGACCGGAAACTTAGACTACTTGGCCCCTTTGTAATTCAAACATTATCAAAATTATGGAATTTATCAGAGAAGGGCAAATTACATAATGTTGCACTTAACATTATTTATTTTTTCCATGTGTTTTTTTTTTTTTGTTTTTCACCTTAAATTTAAGATAATTTGGAGGTGGCTAGGATTACAATCAGCATCAGAAAAATGTATTTGTCTGTTTCTGTCTATTGGCATGGATAGTTGCCATATACAATGGATAACCATGTTTATTTCATTCTGATTTCAGGGGAGCCTAAACTTCACCTTGAGCTCACAACTACTGTCAATGTTACAGCAACTCAGCAATGTCCTCGGTAAATAGCTTTCTGTCAAGGACTTCACTTGGGTACTGGACTAATATGGATAAGTTCATGGGGATGGATAAATCCATAGAGATGGATAAGTCCCTAAAGATGGATAAATCCATAGAGATGGATAAGTGCATAGGGATGGATAAGTCTATAGGGATGAATAAGTCCATGGGGATGGATAAGTCCATGGGGATGGATAAGTGCATAGGGATGGATAAATCTATAGGGATGGATAAATGCATAGGGATGGATAAGTGCAGTACTGTTGTGGATAGACTGTTGGCTCTAGTGACATGGCTATACCATTTCAGCTTTCTCTTTTTGACAGTGGTGAGTAGGTCTTCATATTTGCATGCTAATGCACCTCTTCATTTGTGATGTGGTCCATGTAAGAGATGCCAAGGATGGTTCTCTAGCATCTCATTTCAAGTGCCTGGATTCTTCATTGTAATTCTGCTGTCAGAGTCCAGCCCTCACATGAATAAAAAAAGATTTAGATGACTAGTGCTCTCAATACTCTGATTTTAGTTTTCAGACATATATTCTTGTCTCTCCAGATGGGTCTTAGCTTTGACATAGCTGCCGTTGTTTGTGCTGCTCGTGACAAAATTTCTACTTTTGATCCCTCATCAGTGATTATTGAACCAAGATATTTGAACTGGTCCACTGTTTCCAGTTCCTGTCCTCTGACTTTAATGTAGGCTGAGATTTGTTTCCCACTATTTGTCATCAGCTTTGTCTTCTCATCACTTTTCTCCATGTCAAATCTGGAAGATGTTTCATCCAGGTTCTTCACTAAGGTGGCAAGCTTGTCTTCACTGCCTTCCAGCCCATCAATGTCGTCTGCAAAGCAGAGGTTGGTGATGTTACACCCTCCAATGATGACTGTCCTAGTGGTTTTTCCAGGGCTTTGCTCATGATGCGCTCTAAGTGGATGTTGAAAAACGTGGGTGACAGGAGACAGTCTTGATGTACTACAACCAACTGTTCTCTTGAACTAGTCCCCCACAGAACCTTGGGAAATTTCTGTACTGGTAGCCTTGGCGTACAGGTGCTAGATGGTATTGGGCAACTTTTGACCCATGTTGTACTTCTTCACTGTGGCCCACAATGCCTCATGCCACACTCTGGCAAAGACCTTTTTGAAATCTATGAACACATGATAGATGTCTTGTTGATGGTGTGAGTACTTTTCACACAGAAACCTGAGATTGAATATTTGTTCTGTTGTTCTTCCATTCCATAACCATGTCTGTTTTTCAGCGATTATTTCTTCTGCTTGTGGGTTCAGTCTGTTCAAGATGATCTTCAGCAACACCTTAATGGCATGGCTGATCAAGCTGATAGTTCTGTAATTGTGGCACAGCTGGAGATTGCCACTTTTGGGGAGTGTTATAATCAGTGACTGGATCCACTGTGTTGGCCATTCACCTGTCTGCCAGATCTTGTTGTAGATTTTTGTTAGTAGCTCAATGACTGAATCCCACCCCCCATCCCTTCTTGATAAGTGCATAGGGATGGATAAATCCATATAGATGAATAAGTCCATGGGGATGGATAAGTGCATAGGGATGGATAAATCCATATAGATGAATAAGTCCATGGGGATTGGTAAGTGCATAGGGATGGATAAATCCATAAAGATGGATAAATCCTTAGAGATGGATAAATGCATAGGGATGGATAAGTTCATAAGGATGGATAAATCCATACAGATGGATAAGTGCATACAGATGGATAAGTTTGTAGGGATGAATATATCCATGGGGATGAATAAGTCCATGGGGATGGATAAGTGCATAGGGATGGATAAATCCATAGGGATGGAAAAGTCCATGGGGATGGATAAATGCATAGGGATGGATAAATATATAGTAATGGATAAATCCATAGTGATGAATAAATCATTAGGGATGGATAAGTGCATAGGGATGGACAAGTCTATAGGGATGAATAAGTTCATAGGGATGGATAAATCCATGGGGATTGATAAATGTATAGGGATGGATAAATTAATAAGGATGGACCGACACATAGGGATGGAAAAGTCCATGTGGATGGATAAGTGCATAGTGATGGATAAGTTCATCAACTACCATTATGAAATTATTTACTTGGTGTCATCACCTATTATAAAACTCAATTTTTTTTCAACAACATCATATTCTGCAGTGTTTTTCCTGAAAAATAATAAATGTAATGGGCAAGAATTGTTTTGTCCTAATGTGCATTGCAAGGAGTCAAATCATACCAATATGGAGTTCGATTTGTAGCCATGACCCTGATTCAGGTCTTTTCTCATGGGTAATACTTACTGGAAGCATACATGGGGAAGATTTTGTTATTCTTACTAACCAAAGAATTTTTTTAAAAGTTACTGGTCTATATTTTAAGTTTGGTAAACTGCAGATGAGCATTATAATCCTCACTTTGAAGATTGGAAACTATCAGATTATAAAAGAATCTTTTTCTTTCTACTATTTAGAATTAGTTGATTTCACTCAATTGTTTTAGTTTTTAATTGTCAAGAATGATGATTAACTTATGTTTTACTTTTCAGAGGGGAACAATCGAGACGTGACGATGTATCAAAATGTAAGGTGTTTGTTAAAGTCCTTTTTAACAATAAGGAGGTGTCAAGAACAACTTCAAAGTAGGTGTAATGATGTTTAACATTTTTGCTTGTAATACTATTACATGGCACTAAGTATTTACCTCGACTGTCTTCATAAAGTACCATGTCCGATATGGGCTGATTTTGTGGAAAGAGGGTCATGAGGCTCAGAAAAACTATTTGTTAGGGTTGTGGCAAAAAAAATATGGGAACCATTGTACAATAGTGATGGGAGGAACCAGATTTCAGGGGATTGCTGATTCCATTTGTATTCAAGCTTATTTCCTAATGTTAATGAGATTGGGTAAGTATTCTCTGAGAAATGTAATTTAATTAACAAGAAAAAATTTGCATTTTAGCTACTGTGTGTATCATATTGATTGAGTTTTGTGATAGTATTAAATGGCATATCATTTAAAATTTGAATCTTATGTCTTTTTCCTCAGTCTTTATATGAATATGTATAAAAGCAGTATAGAAAATTATAGATAATTTAGTTTCTAAACTAATTTATTTTTTCATTCATTATTTTTGTCTTTTTGCAAACAATATATTTCTATTGCCTCCAGCCATTTATGAAACAAAGGTTTCATCTGTGTTTTATCTATCAGAATTTCATTTCGGAGATGAATCTTTGTGTACATATTTGTAATCACTACAAGGAGTGTTCTATATTGAACTCAGAGATAAATCTTGGTGTACATATATGTAATCAATACAAGGAGTATTGTATTTCGATTTCAGGGATAAATCTTGGTGTACATATTTGTAATCACTACAAGGATTGTTGTATATCGAATTCAGGGATAAATCTTGGTGTACATTTATGTAATCACTACAAGCATTGTTGTATATCGAATTCAGGGATAAATCTTGATGTACATATTTGTTATTACAACAAGGTGTGTTGTATATTGAATTCAGGGATAAATCTTGGTGTACATATTTGTTATTACCACAGGGTGAAGTTATGTTATCACTACAAGATGTGTTGTGTATCACATTGGCAGATGAATCTTGGTTTACATATATGTCAATACTACAAGGTGTGGTGTGTATCACAATGGCAAATGAATCTTGGTTTACATATATGTCAATACTACAAGGTGTGTTGTGTATCACATTGGCAGATGAATCTTGGTTTACATATATGTTAATACTACAAGGTGTGTTTTGTATCACATTAGTGGATGAATCTTGGTTTACATATATGTAATCACTACAACAACCATTGTATATTGAATTCGGTGGGGTTTATACCCTTTTAGATGTGGTCATGTCAAAATACATATTTTGCCAAGACATCATGCTCATAGGTGATGTTTAATAGGTGGTTACTCACAATAGATCATTTATATAATAAAATTGATCTGTGCATTACAGTTGTGGTCTAATGACTGACTTGTGTAAATATTGTTTTATTGTTGCACTGAATTAAAAACTGGCTTCCTTTGTATTATTACATTAGTTATGTCTTTTGAATCAAATAAAGGAGGTGAAATAAAAGAATAGTTAAAAGGCACGAAAATCCTACAAATTTAAAATTTAGTGGCCCCAATCATATGTTGGTTGAACTCACTTAATTTGATCAGTTGAACACTGTTGTAAATTCTGTTGTGTATGTAACATAAACTACCTTAAATTAACTGACTCTTTCATAATTGTGATTAAAAAAAAGCACAGTAGCCAGGCAAAATGAATACTGCATAAAATAAACAGCTTGATTTCACAGATACTGACCATTGTAGGCAAGTGAGTTTCAGAGAATTCTTAAACTGGCACTTAGAGAAATCCACAAGGATGATAAGTTTTATTATTACTTTCAATGAAATCACAACATCAATATTGTACTAATTGTACAATAAAAAAAATAGAGTTTTGACGTAGATGATTGTCTCACAAAATAAATGTTGCATGTTTTTATAAAAAAAGGAATCTTGTTTGATGGTGTATCAACACTTAGTGTAGTTCCCTGATCTGTGGACTTCCAATTTGGCAGGATACTGTTAATTAAACACCACTATGGGAACCACTCATAAAGAAAAATTTTCGTATACATGTAATGGTTGTTGAAACCAGTTGGAACAATCTTTCTCATATTGGACATTTTGAAAATAAATGTTATTTAAACGTAATAATGAACAACTTCATTAGATAAAGCGCATTATTAAAAATTATTTTTGATGTGATTATAAAATGAGGTCATTAAACAACCCAGTTCTCTTACGCTGCCCCACCCACCCCCTGTTTTCTCAATGTCAAAGCAAATTTGTTTTTCAATTTTTGGAGGTAACTTTTTCTTTGCTTATAGTGTGGTCTATGTTTGTGGACCCCATTGTGTGCGAGTTATTGAGGGAGAGGTGAACATATATATCATCACCATAATGACAGCCTAATATCACATTTGCAGTACTGCCCTCAAAGTCATTGTCACAGATTGATATTTTAAAACATTTCTGACACACTTTCCTGGTTGCTGTATAATTTTACATATGTATGAGATAATTTGATAGAACTTGGAACACAGATGTATATCATTTAGAAGGTGTGTTGTATACCTCATTGGAACTTCTCTCTTCAAGGTTAAGGTGACAGATTAATATTTTATGTCCCATTATATTTTCCTTTCTTATCTATAATGTTAGAGTAATTCAAGATAATCAAATTTAAATGTCATAATTCGAAAGTGTGTTTTAACTTTTATACAACATTGGGACCCTCTCTTCAAAACCAGTGTCACATGTCAGTGTTTTTTTTTAGTTTGTGTCAAAGTTGGTGGAAGACAGATTTACTGAATTAGTTTAACACTTAAATTTAATAATTTGTCTTGGACAGAAATAGCATTTGGACAAAGACATTGAAGAAACAATTGAATTTTGCAAGAACATTAGAAATTACGGCATTTTGGCAAAGACTTTGAAAATGGTGTTTTGACATGACTTTTTATTCGGGATGTTTAACTTAGTGGTTTAAAACAACTACAAAATCAGTGAAAATTGTTAGCCTACAAAAACCAGTATTCACAATACTCTAGTTTAGCATAATCTATGTAAATGGCAATGACGCCTAATAAATGGCAATGATGCCTAATTTTTATGGTAACAGTGTTCACTAAGGGTATCATTGAAACCTAGGCTTAAAAACACTCCAGACATTTGGCAATGTCATTTATTTTTGGTGTAGCCTAGAAGCATAACAATATTGAATCTGATGTAGATACTTCAATATGGCTATTTTCTTGAATATTATCTTACTATACTGTACCCAAATTTTTATTTAAGAATATATCCTAAGACCCATATTTTTTTATATGAATAAATCAATTATTTTCAGACTTTTGTCACAAGATTTTAAAGTCAACTTTGGACAGATATTGAACTTAAAGATCGTACAGTGGCCTGAGAGCATCAAATTCCAGGTGAGTCTGATATTAAAGGAACTCCTGGCAACTTGGTCTGCCTTCATTCAGTCTGATATAAATGGAACGTTTGATTATTCGCTCTGCTTTCATTTTGTCTGATATAAATGGAACGTTTGATTATTCGCTCTGCTTTCATTTTGTCTGATATAAATGGAACGTTTGATTATTCGCTCTGCTTTCATTTTGTCTGATATAAATGGAACTTTTGACAATTCTCTCTGCCTTTATTCGGTCTGATATAAATGGAACTTTTGACAATTCTCTCTGCCTTTATTCTGTCTGATATAAATGGAACTTTTGACAATTCTCTCTGCCTTTATTCGGTCTGATATAAATGGAACTTTTGACAATTCTCTCTGCCTTTATTCGGTCTGATATAAATGGAACTTTTGACAATTCTCTCTGCCTTTATTCGGTCTGATATAAATGGAACCTTTTGCAATTTGCTCTGCCTTCATTTTGTCTGATATAAATGGAACTTTTGGCAATTTGCTATGTCTCCAAAATGTCTGTTTTTGCATACTTCAAGTTTGGAATATAAAGTTAAACTTTATTTATTCTGATTTGATCAATAGGTTTGTCAATATTTACAACTGCTGTTTCAGTGATGTGGTCTCTGATATGGATGAAACTAATAAGCTTAAATTTGCCACTACTTACTCTAGCATGCTTTAGAATGGGAATCAGGTTTGAGACTCCATAGATATCAAATGGTATCCTCCTATTATCTTTCCTTCTGATGAAAAAGTTGTGTAAACTGGGTTTTCCCTCTTAAAGGAATCATGCCATCTTGATTTATATGAAATGAATGGGACTGGCACAAACTCTTCTTTTTGAGCAGTTGTCATCCATATAAAAATAATAATAATAATAATAATAATGATACAAATAATAATAATAATAATAATAATAATAATAATAATAATAATAATAATGTTGATAATAATAATAATAATGATAATATTAATCATTATAATATAAATAATAATAGTAATAGTAGTAATTATAATACTAACAACAGCAATAATAATAACTATAATACAAGTAATAATAATGATAATAATAATAAAATTATAATAATACAAATAATAATAAGTGCAATAAATAATTTTCATATGGGGACTTTCAGTATCTGACCTTAAAGTGCCATACCAGTGCAGATAACATAAATCAAATTCGTATTAATCAAATTCAGTATTATTTGAATAGAAAATAAAGTCTGGAAGCGGTATAAACAAACCCGATGGAAAAAATTTCCATAATAAGTGAGAAATACGCCCAGGTGTGTTTTTGACAATAGTACACATCGGACTGATTTTATCGCTCTGTAATTTCCGGAGTGTATAGATCGTCTGACGTCACATTATGAACACACGCCTTACTTCTGTTTCTATCGAAACATAAACAAAGCATGTTTTCCGTTCCATATTAGTTATTTTATCATCCCAATCATGCCAAAAGCACATCATGGAGGTACAAGCAAGGGCATCAGGGTCAGATGTGTTGCAGCAAATTGTGGGAATACAAATGCTAATGGGTTTTCCATGCATTTCTTCCCAAAGGACCAATCACTTCATCGTAGGTGGACCGATTTTGTAAAAATCAAAAGAGCAAACTGGGATAGTCCGACTGAGTTTTTTTAACTCTGTTCCTTTCATTTCACACCCGAATGCTTCCCTTTTACGTATAGATTTGATGTTGAGGATATATGTAGGGCACCAAAGAAAGTCAAACTCAATGATGATGATGTCCCGTCTATCCACTGACAACCAAACCAAGGTAAACAAAGGTATCATAACCTTAAACACCAAAGCATCAGCTGTGTAGACTTCAAATGTTGTCACCATCAGAAGAAGTTACTTGTCAAGTGTCACCGCCAAAGAAAATAAGAAGAGGCTATTCAAAGAGAGAAGCAGCAAGGGTGAGTTTTTAATGACAAATACCATATTATTATATCTATGATATTCAACAAATCAGTCACCACATCATTTCCATGTGTACCCTAAATCAGTCACCACATCATTTCCATGTGTACCCTAAATCAGTCACCACATCATTTCCATGTGTACCCTGTAGAACGTTTTCATAATTTCCAAAATAATGCAGTAAACATCCAATCAATCAAGAACTGAGTTATAAACATTTGATAAATATAATATAAACATTTTATAAATATTGTCACAATTTTCATGATGCCTTCAATTTTGACCATTTGAATAGAGAAATCTTTTTGCTGCTTGATTTAGAAGGCCTACATATATATTTCATTGTGAGACTAATGTGTGCATCAGATTAAATATAGATATTTACAAACATGATGAGGTTTATTCTCATCCCCAATTAATAAAAATCTACAAAACAAAATGAAACGTTGGTGGTTCTTCCCAGGGTTCTTCCTCCAACAGTTATACTGGCTGCCATGAATTTCCTATATTAATTGTGCTGAAAAATGGCATTAAACACTAGAACAACAACAACAACCAAATATAGTTTTTATGGAGTATATGTCATATAGACATGTGATTCAAAAACTTTTATTGGTCTAGTAATTTATTGAATTAGGTATATTTTTGTTAGTGCATGTTTTAATTTTCATGTAAGATAGCATAAAACCAAACTAAAATGAATATATTTTATAACTTATAGGATCTAAAGTATTTTAAAAGCTTGAAGAGATTGTGACCAGCAGGCAAATGAGAAAAGTTGTGCCAATGCTGTCATCTGGACAACAAACTTCAGCACTGGAGGGATACCACTCTGTAATCAATCATTTTGCACCAAAGATGATTGGTTTCTCTTATCATGGAGTGCTTTCAAGGTAAATCTTATATTATTGCACACACAAAAATACTGTTTCAGGTTTTGCAGTGTTTTATATATAGTCCAATATATTCATCTTCAAATTAAATCATAGATATCAAGATCTGATTTTTTTATATCCTTTAGTGTAACATTGTATAACAGTTTTTAGTGTTTTGGAATGTTTGCAAATAAAGTATTTGGTTTTTGATAGAATTATGCATCTTTATTTACTTTGAAATAGGCATTGACTAGCTGCATTGCATTTTAATGAAAATAGCCAAAGAGAGCAAGCGAGCACTAAGAATAGGAGGGCCAGATATATTGTATCCAAAGTACAAGAATGGAGAATACACTATCAGGAAAACACTAGTTGACTCAACATATATATAGTAAGAATATACATTAGTAATTAATAAACAGAAAGGAATATAGCACTTAAAGATATAAATACTGTTGTACCAAGTGTAAGTACCTATATTATTTTTTATATATTAAAATCAACAGTAAAGGCAAAATATTTGTTAAAGTTGACACTCCTTTAATTTTAAAGATCAAGATTTCGCCCTATGGTAAAATAATAAAAAATATGCAAACAATTGTAAAGATAAATACTTTTAATTCATGTATTAACTTCAACACAAAGTTGCAGTTTTTGGTTTGTACAATACAATGCATATTAAATTTTCTTTAATTTACAGATTATGTTGAAAGTCTGATGAAAACAGCATTCAGAAATGGACAGGTAAATGATGAAGGAGTCAAACTTTGGGTAGATGTACCACCACCTATGTGTAGTCTGTATGAGAAGCCTGATAAGGATATTGCTACTCAAAATCTTTTTAGAAGGTTTAATTGCTGTCAACCTCATGAAAGCATTTGTAGTTCAGGTTTTGATCAGTAAAGGCAGTGCGGATCCTCTGAACAGCACATGATGGAATGATGACCCTCACTTCCTTGACTAAGAAGTACCAACATCACTGAACAAATTGTCTATATGCTGTATACAGATGTCTTCTGAAATAATAATTTGAAAACTACGTTGAGATTATTTATGCTTTGTGCATTAGATCAAATTAGGAAATCAGAAGTTTTAGTAGCTATTGTTATTGGTCCAGTGTGATTTATCGTTATTTTTTATACCAATAAAGTTATATGATTCCAAAATAATCTGTGCATATATATATAATAATAGAATAAAATATAACCGTTTTATTTTCTGACACAAAAACTGAAATAAAACAATATTTGAACATGTATATGTGTTTTTTTTTTTTTGGGGGGGGGGCATGACTTATCAGTATCACTGTGGTATAAAGGTTTGATGGTGTAGGCCTCAAAAAGAGGGGCTCAATCTATGAAGGTGGCATAAAATGACTGGAAAAAGTGGTTTATTTATTTTCTGTATTAATAATCCCAATACTATGCTGTCATGCATAGATCATGAAAACAAAAGAACATGAAAAATTACTCAGACATTTTACTTACTCATTTCCTTGTTCTGGACGTTCTCAAAATTGTTGTCTATACTGGTAGTATACAACTATTAAAGCATGGATGTGGAGACAAACTGGACTGAACAATGGATGGTGAGTTATAGATTGTATGCCTGGTATTCATTGCAGACACTTTTGACCTTCTCTATGTCACAACTATATACACATTCCCTTGCACACTGACTAATGTCAGGAACAGGTAAAACATTTAGTACAGCCCTGTAAAATTAAATTAGAGATGAAAGAAAATAGAAGTTGCAAGTAGATGACTACCACATAAAAAAGGGTTTATTTCATAGTTTATAACATACACTATTTGCATACATAAAAGAAATTAGAAATTTTAACTTATAATACAGTGTACAAAATATGAATTCAATTTTGCTATCATGTATCAGTAAATATCATACCTATTTCAACAGTTGTGCAAAAGAGGACGTCCTCTCCTAAGAATCTTAAGTACTTCTAAATGATATAAATTTTTTCACAGGTTTTCGAAGCTTACAACTGTTATCCAATGTACCTTTTACTTATCAACGTATAAATACGTCTCTACCCATGAAATGCAATACACTTTTACATCCTTTATTACAGGTGAGAAACAATCATTTGTAAATGAATATGATACCGTGGAACACTACTGCAAATATCGTCGGATACATATATTTATTGTAACTTAGGCCGTAGACATATTCAGAAAACAATTTCCATGAACTGTCTATCTCGTCTTTCTTCTTCGTAATCTTCATCTGCAGCTTCGGATTCATCTGTATTGGAAACATAGGGTTCAAACTGGTTCGGATTAATTTGGGTGCCGGCAGCCGCTTGTACACCATTATCATAATATTCTGAACTTATTAAATCACCATTTTCGAATGGCTAAGACCCGCAGGACAGTGACAATTCACTTCTTTCAAAATTGCAACTTTCGTGTTGAGTTTCTGAAGACTTTTTCATAATGTGACGATAGCGACTCAGCCATTGTTTACAACAAGTGTTCATAATGTGACGTCACGCTTTGTTTTCACTAAATACCGGAAGTGGTCGGCAGTTGCATTCGTTTATTATCGTAAACAGGTGCAAATGCGATATTAGATCAGCTCTCATGCAGTTATTACTTAAAAATTTTCAATCGGATTTTTTACATTCGTATTTTGAATATATATTCTCATTAACCAAGAAATAAACTGAATAAGTGTGGATACACTGTTATGGCATTTTAATATACAAGTGACTGCAACATAGAGATGACAACTAATTTTAATTGAAAATGTAACTATAAGTTGAGTAATTATCCTGTTAAGAAGTACCATATATACATGCTTATAAGAGGAGTCTAACTGCAAACTGCACAGACCCAGATCTGCCATTATATAATGCTCTGGACAATCTGATTCTGTGCAGTTTGTTAGTAGTATTCTGTAGACCATAGAAGATAGATCCTAATCTGCAGGTGCATTGTGCTATGGAAGACCAAAATCTTTGTTAATTGCTGTTTAACTTGACTTATAAGTGAGTATATATGGTATACTTGCCCTTTATAAATTACTGATTCTTTATTACACACTTTATGTTCATGGGACAAATATAATTTCAGATCTTTGAGAATTCTGGGTTCAGTACTGATCTACTGGCAGAGCTGTTTGCTGGTATCCCAGAAGTGTCTGTAACATCTCAAGCTGTCCAAGTAGAAGACATGGAATTTAGCAGTGATGTGAAAATTCAACATAACCATGAAGGAGTGGGAAGTGGTCAGTAGTCCCTTTTTAAAATGTTATTGTTTTATGTCAAACCAATATATTTTGTTTGCATCTTTTTATTTATTGCTGATATTGTTATCATTAGACTTGCCAAATTTTTAAGTAGTTCGTTATGTGTTTCAATAATCATGGTCCACATTAATGAGAAAAAAATATACAGAGGTCACTTTTTGTGGACATTGTTGTCATGGCCAACAGTTTGTTAAGGTTTCTTTACAAGTTTTCATTTTGAATGTTAGCTTACCATGGCATTAAAGATTAATTACAGTCTCTTTCATCAGATAAATCATTTTAAAGTTTTTTTAAAAAACCTTAATCCATCTGATTAATACCTGCACTTTTTAAGATGCTTCTTTAATTTTATATTTATAACAATAATTTTTAACTTTTGGTATATAGATGGTGTGTACACATGTGGAGTTCAGATAGGTATATTGGACTGGATCCAGTAAATGAATTGTAGCAACATGTACAGATTTTGTGTTTGAGTCAGCATAGAACAGAGAACCAGTCAAGGTTACAAGGCAGGGAAGATATGTGTGCTCAGTTCTTTGTATCCTAAAGATGATATGAGCTGTTTTGAACTTTTTGAAGTTTCTGTAGTAGATACTGAGATGAAACAGACAGAAAGAATTACATTAGTCTTGAAAGTACCGTGGAACACACAAGTGTGTTTGTGGCATCATCTGATAGAAAATTGTGAATGGAGCTGATGCATATAAGCTGAAGATATGCAGCCATACATATACTTCAAGATGTGATGAGAGCGTAGTGTTGAGAGTGATACCAGGATTTTGTACTGACTGTGAATTTAAGACTAGCATTACAGATACATATTGTTTGGGGTCAAGGATGTGAATGAGGAAGTCTTAGTGTTATGATCATGATTCATCTGCAGCTTGTTACACGTCATCCATGACTTCACATCAGAAGCACATGTCTCTACTTCATTTGGGCAGTTACATTTGTATATTTGATTGTCATCATAGTATGATTGGTGAGAAACTGTATGTCAGTCTATAACACTTGAGAGCAGCTGATTGTATAGAATGATGTTGTTGTTGTAGGGTTAACACCATTTCTCAACACACAATAGGCTATTACATGGCAACCAGTATGAATGGTGGAGGAAGAACACAGGGAAAAAAACAGAAAGCATCACCGATCCACAAGAAGTTACTTGCAAGCTTTCTCACACACCTACATTGGCTGAATCTGAGACTCGAATACACACAGAGGTGAGATTTCAGTGGTCCAATATGGAGAGTGCTTTAGACCATTCGGCCACTCAGGGCCCCTGTATAGAACAAAATGGCAGGTCTGATAACAGTTCCTTGTGAAACACCAAAATATAGATCAACTGGCCTGGAATGTTTTCATTTACATACATAATTTGTTTCCTGTTGACAAAGTAGGTTTTGAACCACAGTAAGTTTGTATCATGAATGCCAAATACATGCTGGAGATGCTGAAGTAATATACCATGGTTCTTAATTTGTGAGGATTGGTCAGAGTGTCCTATAGTTGGAATACAACAATAACCAGAAATACACCTCAGAAATACTGTAGTATATGTCATTGCATATCTGTGTATCTTTGAACTAAATGACATCCTACCTTGATTACCAAGTAACATCAAGTGCACATTGCACTACATTATCATGGGTGAGTTGACTGTGATGTCTTGTTCCTGATCAGGACATTCCAAAATTTCTATTTTCAAGCATGAAATTGGAGAACTTTATGTTACAAAGAATCCATAAAGGTATCCTCATGCTTTGACATGGTTCTATTTTTCCTGGTGTATTTGAGTCTGTGACTGAGTTCTCTGCCATTATTCCATCAGTTTACACCATTTTAGACTGTATCACTACATTGAAGTACATCTCAGGCAGAATTTCCTACAAAAGCCATGAGATGTTCCATTTGATTGATCCTTGTTTATTTTCTGCTTCATTTTTTTCTGACATTAAAAAATAGTGAATTCATAGTACACTATTCTAAGAATGGATCTTCTTTCTAGGACGGCCCTTCTCATTTGGTTCCAAGGGTACAGACACACTGATCCTTATGACAACAGGAACACTTACTGCCAGTGTTGCTTGGGGTGTAGATGAGAATGGAGTCCCACTGGTACCACCTACAGGACCTGGTGGTCCATACAATATCTTTGAGTAAGTATTGGTATGCATTGCTACAAATATTGTGTCCATCTGTCCACTTAATTTTTAAGTTTAGGTCAGTTTCCAAACATCTTAAGTTGGCAGTATTCATGTAATATAATCACATTTTAAGTTTATTGAAAAATATCTACATGTTTGAGATACATGTAAACTCTGTACAACACCCCACTCAAATACAGTTTCATTAACTGTCATTGCCAGAAGTCCACCATGACAGGACTTTTCCATAGTGTCTGTGCGCATGTCCATCCATCTATCCATCTTTCCATCTCTCCACACTATAGATTAAGTTCATTGTTAAAGTGTTTTCTTTCCTGCTGAATAAAAAGCAGGTTGAGAATTTTATGTTATAAGGACCCTTGTTATGGCCATATTTATGGCAAAAGAACTCAGGTAATTGAGTTTTTCACCACATGCACTTTCTATATGCAATAATGAGTAAACTGCAATCAGTATTTCAATAAAGCTTTGGCCAAAACTATACAACCCAGGATAATACTGTATATAGTGTTACGTGCTTAGGCTCGAATAAGCAGCAACACAGAAAGAGTGAAAACTAACAAGCTTGTATAACTTGAACAATGATTAAGTACAATTATTTTCATAAAATAAATAAACTTACAGTTTTAGAGAATCAAATCCAACATTAATCCAATATAGAATTCACAAAAATAATCCACTAATGGAATTGTAAGAGTCCTGATAAATAAATGTTCTAATAGTTCCAGGTTCGAATCTTGACGATGTAATCCAAAATGGATGACAATGTCACATGATGCAGTTCTTGATTTAATATCATCCAGATGAAATTATGAAACTTATGTCCTGTTTCCAAATAAATAGAATAATTCTTCTTTTCCAACGAATTGACACAAAGTCCAGAATAAAATTAACACTCAAACATGATACACCGCTCCCTCGATAACTCGCGCACAATGGGGTCCAAAAACATCGACCGCACTATAAGCGAGGGCGCGAGTTACCGAGGGACCTATTAAAAAAAAACTAATAAAGAGATGGGAGATCGACAGAGGCGAGGGGGGGGGGGCATTGTTAAATACTCGTTTTATAATCGTGCTGAAAATAACTGTGAATAAATATTTCTTTATAAAGCTGTTGTTCGTTTTTCTTTATAAATTACCTTTAATTTCTGGATAAAATATCTTGAAAAGATCGTAAAAACAAACATTATTCCATGAGGTACCAGTACTCTTAACATGTGTATCGCTAAACACATTGTGTATTACGTCACTGCTTTTTGTGTTGATTTGGATACATTCTAGTTTTATTGCTTGTTCAAAATGAATCAAGATTTATTTTATCAAAAAAGATAACATTCATATCGAAAAACGACAACATAAAACATAAAATTCTGCTATCACTAAATAGATACATAGATAGATCGATTAGATAGATAGATAGAGTAAAATGTAAAAAAAAATTTTTACAAAGGTAAACCATTACCAACCATGAATTTAATGGGTCTAAACATCAGACATGTAAAAAAAAATATGTAAAAAAATATTTAAATCATCCGATAGCATAGACCAGCCTCATCACAATTATAAACTTGGTCGTCTGTATATCCATCACGGGTCAATATCTCTCGGAGTTGGTTGAGATAACTAGATGCGGTCGCCTGATTTGCTGAGCGTATCTCTCCCGACAAAGAATTTTGTTTTATTCCATGTCGGCGCTGGAATCTCCAAAGCCATCCATGGCTTGCCATGAAATCTGATTCAGTATCCATAGTTTTTGCCATTTTCTCTGCCTGGACCTTGAGAATTGTTCCCGAAATCTGAACACTTTGTTCACGTTGTTGTGTGAACCAGGTGTACACAGCATCATCTAATTCTGTGTCGTTTGCAGTGCGTGCCCGTTTCCGTTTAAATCCATCATCAGAATCAACTTCATGCAAATAATCCCGAAATTTCTGCTCATCCTTGTGCCAGCCTCTGGGTGTCGACTCGGCAAGTTTAAGTTCACTACAAACTTTTGATCTTGATTCACCATTACGAACCCTCTCTATGACAGTAAGCTTTTCGTTCACCGAGTACGTCTTTCGCTTGATTCCCTTGCTCTCCATGATCACATTTACAAATAATTAGGATAAATTACTGATTAATATATACTTTAATGACAATAAGTACATACTATTTGAAACCATGTTCGATTGGTCCATCTAATTTGATTGATGTTGAGACACGATATTGACCACAAGAGTTTATGCATGTAGGATTTGCATTCCTTTGAACTTTTGTAATGTACGTCTTTTACCTGATTTGATACAAAAGACGTCCTTATAAAACAAAGCAGGTCTATTTTAATTGAGTTTTACAATGCAACAAACACTTCCCCAAGTCGTCGATCAAAACGCAGCCGGCAGTTAATTAGGTTGTCACAGATGTGCTCGTGGGCATCGATGTGATGGTCAATTGACTTTTTTCATGTTTGAATAGAAGAGAACATGCAACGATTATACTGCTTACACTGCAACACAATGAAAAGATTAAAACACTAATTTCCCCTATACATATACAGTATTATTATTTACAGTGAACTAAGAAAATATTTTTTTTCGATAAAATCTAACAAGATATGTGATTCCTTATTAAAACCTGAAAATTTCACGATGTTGATTCTAACTTTTCGGGCACTAACCGTCATTTTCGACGATAAAACGGGTGATATATCAAGGTTTCATTCACCAGTTCTGATCACGATTTTCTTCATTTTTAAAAAATATTTTCTTTAAAAAAAAACGGGATCCACGCCGGACACCGCGTTATAAGCGGGTTCGCGAGTTATCAGGGCACGAGTTATCGAGGGAGCGGTGTATACACAACTAATAACTTACAGCCCAAAGATTCTACTAAAGTTAGCCTCCAAAACACAGCTATATATATATATGTAATTCCCTCGTAAACAAGAGGAATCATGTGATTCTGGAAGGTCACAGAAAGAAGCTACCTTCTCCAAGTCACGTAGTAATGGAATGATCTAGAAGGAAATCATTCACTTCCCACCCTCAAGAACTAAAAATAAAAGTTATCCTTGAAATTAACCAATAGTATTAAAGACCTGTTTACAATGTCTAAAGCAAGGTCAGATATTGAGGTAACCAAGCCAAGGTCAGCCTGTTTACAACTAGAGTCTAGGTCAAACTGAATTTTCTAGAAAAAATCTCCCAATTAATGAATAAATATTAAACCCTAAATGACAAATTTGGATTTAACAATGAAAAATAAAATAAATTAAATCCAATAGCCATAACAATAGCAATAAAACCCATCTACAGTTTTGCTCATACATTATATAAACGTATTTTAGTACATAAAATTTTATGACAGTATGGAGTCACTGTAAGAAAATACAATTTCATGACTGTTTGGACCCAGTGTAAGTAAATACAATTTCATGACTGTTTGGACCCAGTGTAAGTAAATACAATTTCATGACTGTTTGGACCCAGTGTAAGTAAATACAATTTCATGACTGTTTGGACCCAGTGTAAGTAAATACAATTTCATGACTGTTTGGACCCAGTGTAAGTGCAAATTCTATATTTGAATGATATGTGGCATAAACATGACCTGCTGTGTTTATTTTTAGCATGATGTTCAAATGTTTTATAATATGACTGTTTTTTCCAGACAAAAATATTTTGCTACCATAATTGTACTGTTCAATAGGTCAGAATTAGTGTTTTGTGCTATTTATAGGCAACTTTCTTTTTTTGCACTTATTTACCTTATTGATAAATGACATTCTATGGAACCGCTCCAGTGGCCCCGGAAATGGGAGATTGTGGGTTCGATCCCCGGTGGAGACATACCAGAGAAGAAAAGAAACGGTACTAACAGCTGCCTCGCTTGGTGCTCAGCATTAAGAGGTTAATTCTAGGACTGGTTGGCCTGGTGTCAGGATAATGTGACTGGGTGGGACATCATGCTGTATGTCTGCGGCATGATGTCCCAGAGCTAGACATCACTATAAACTGCCTCACTGCAGACATCATAGCGATATGACTGAAAAATTGTTAAAGCTACGTTAAAAATCGTAAATCAAACAAACAAACAAAACCTTCTATGGTCTTGTGGATAAAGCACTGGATTTAAATTCATCAAGTTGGATGTTCAAATCTCACATGAGCGGCTTCATTTGTATTTGCCGTAAATTAAGTTGTATGCATTTCTCGTAATAACATACTTAATTAGAGTTTACTGTTGACTAATAAAACGAGCTTCAGCTTTAGAATGTCAAAAGCAGACACTGTTCCTTTAGGTGAGTGTTAGTCTTGGAATTCTACATAAGTTTTAGTATGTGTCATTTTACTGTTAATTGCCTAAAAAGCATTTTCATTTATTTTCAGTTATTTCATGTACATCAGACATTTACTATCTAACTTATCTTTCACTGCCGTCTTTTACGATTATACTGAAATCATTTTAGATCTGAACCTGACACTGATGATGATAATGAGAAATGTTGGAACATTTTATTAAGACATATTATTGGTCGGTGAATGATTACAGAAATTGATATTTTGATGATCAAGAATATATTTGCATAATAAAACAAAATGTGCAGAAATGGTAGAAGTATCTCCTAATGTTTTTATTTCTTGTATTATTTAGACCATGTATTGCCAGCTATGTTATTTAGATACACCTTGATAACTTACAGAATAAAAATGGAATCAACGTGCTCTTGTTTACCTGCCACAGTAACAGAAATACCTTTAAATGTTTTTTTTTACAAATGATTCATATCTGTTGTTAAATCATTAATAAAGATAGAAAATAAACTTTAAGTGACGTCTCAACAAATGTCACTCTGACAGAATTTGACTGAATTTAATATGAAGCATGGTTTATCACAATGCTACATAAAATAGAAAAACCTTTATATTTCTTCTCAAAACTCACTCAGTAGAATTTCATGAAATCAGTCAGGAAGTGCAGCAATATAAGAAGAAACATTGAAATAATTGCTTTCATAACATACTGTATGCAATCAGCAAACTTGGACAAAGTATCTTGTTAACCAAGATTTCCTAGTAAGCAGGTAATCCTAAATTGGACATCTTTTTAAAAACATAAAATTTGCAGCTACTTAAGTTTGTGATTACACTCTCCCCATGATATTATACAAAAAATGTGTAGTTTATAGTATGATTTATTATTATTATTATTATTATTATTATTATTATTATTATTACATTATGCCCCGACTGGAAAGCGATTTTTTGGGGCTTAAGAACCCAACCATGTTATGCAAAATTCAGACTTTCATTGGCACAGTCACCATCTTAAATCAATGCATATTTTTAATGAGAAATACACATGTAGTGAAAATAGGGATTTGCATAGATAATATTTTACTTTATTCAGAGAACCACATATTGGTACATATACATGTATACTGTTTATATATACATGTCTGAAGAGAATAAACACTATGTATTCACCTGCCAATCTAGTCACATGTGATGAATCCACAAAACATTAATTTAAGTTTTAAAATATTTCATAATTTTCTCAAGATCATTATGTACATAGATTAAAGGAAAAAATATAAAAATTATGCATCAAAAGATAAAGCACATTTACAGTTCAGGTAACCCCAATGTAAGTAAACAATGTCTGTAAAAATTTCATACTACTCAAATTTTCTAATCTGTGAATTTAAATGCTTTTTTGTAACTGATTGATTTTTAGCTGCTTTCTGTTACTGCCATGTTTGCTTTTGGCAAAGTCAGTCATATTCCTCAACTGACAAATTCAAACACTGGACTTAATCCTGTCCAAAGCTTTATTCTTGTCTATGACCAAACACTGGACTTAATCCTGTCCAAAGCTTTATTCTCGTCTATAACCAAACACTGGACTTAATCCTGTCTAAAACTTTATTCTTGTCTATAACCAAACACTGGACTTAATCCTGTCTAAAACTTTATTCTTGTCTATAACCAAACACTGGACTTAATCCTGTCTAAAACTTTATTCTTGTCTATAACCAAACACTGGACTTAATCCTGTCAAAAGCTTTATTCTTGTCTATGACCAAACACTGGACTTAATCCTGTCCAAAGCTTTATTCTTGTCTATAACCAAACACTGGACTTAATCCTGTCTAAAACTTTATTCTTGTCTATAACCAAACACTGGACTTAATCCTGTCTAAAACTTTATTCTTGTCTATAACCAAACACTGGACTTAATCCTGTCCAAAGCTTTATTCTTGTCTATGACCAAACACTGGACTTAATCCTGTCCACAGCTTTATTCTTGTCTATGACCAAACACCCTGTCCAAAGCTTTATTCTTGTCTGTGACCAAACACTGGACTTAATCCTGTCCACAGCATTATTCTTGTCTATGACCAAACACTGGACTTAATCCTGTCTAAAGCTTTATTCTTGTCTATGACCAAACACTGGACTTAATCCTGTCCAAAATTCAGACTTTCATTGGCTCAGTCACCATATTAAATCAGTGTATATTTAATGAGAAATACACATGTAGTGAAAATAGGGATTTGCATAGATAATATTTTACTTTATTCAGAGAACCACATATTGGTACATATACATGTATCCTGTCCAAAGCTTTATTCTTGTCTATGACCAAACACTGGACTTAATCCTGTCCAAAGCTTTATTCTTCTCTTGAACCAAACACTGGACTTAATCCTGTCTAAAGCTTTATTCTTGTCTATAACAGTTCAAGCTTCATGTTTCTGTGTCTCATTATCAATTACAATTAGACATGAAATTTCTGGAACCATACTGTTAGTAGCTTATATTCGAATGTTATCTATGCAAAATCCTGTTTTCACTACATGTATATTTCACATTGAATATGCATTGATTTAAGATGGTGACTGTACCAATGAAAGACCATATTTTGCTCTTCCCCAAAATAATAATAAACTTTATAGATGTTATTTTACAAATATACTTTTCATGTACAAGCAAAATACATGTATATTAAATTTCAGGAGCCAGGCAATAACCATTTTATCCAAAAAAATTTATAACAGTGCATGCTATATCGGGGTCCCACTTTATTAACTTTGTATTATTTCATTGCAATATTCCTCTTGCCAGGTCCATGAAGAAGATGGATCCAGTAGCTGCCATTGGAGCTGCTGGGGTCATGGATCTGCAGAAACTTGCTAAATGGTTTTTAGCATCCAGGCTTGATCCAAATGATCCCAACAATGCTGACCTTGTTTACATGCTCAGGGTGCGTACAGGTTTAATCCTTGATTGTAAATTGCCTAGTTTTTCAACATACTATTAACCAGGAAGATTTTGTTTAAGACTTATTTTTCCGCACAAATCATTTGAACTTTTTACACACAGTTAAATATTCTCCAGATAAGGTATGTGTAATCTCATGTAAATTTTAAATTTTTACAGTTTTGTATTAAATCTACAAAAGACTTATGACCCAAAATAACAACTTGAAATGGCTGTGAAAATTTCCTGGTACATTTATTAAATATATTGAATTTATAATGTGTGCTTAATTTTCATACTTGATTGAGGGTTTTGCATATTTTTGGCATGATTGTGATTGAGGTTGTGAACGGAGTTTTGCCTACCTGAATTTTGTCAATATTTCAGATAGTAATCAAGATGTTAACAAGAATTTGAGTTCAAGAGTGAATGGAATTTCACATCAGAAATATTTGTTTTCCAGAACAATATAATAATAATAATAATAATAACGCTTTATGTATAGAGGGTGACTCATTGGTCAAGGACTATTCTCGCTTGAGACCCTCTTTGAAGAGTATAATAATGCATATTATATGAAAATAGCAATAATTACTGTGCATTTTAGCATGTTTAGTATTAAAATACTAAATTCCATTATCTATTTGAAGCACATACATGCTCATGATATCTTTTGTTAAATACTGTAATAGTTTCAACAGATTTTAGTGTAAGCTTGTTCCACAGAACTGTACCAGAGTATTGGAAGTTCTATTTAAATTTCACAGTTCTTGGATTTGGTGCTAAAAGGTTTCCATGTGATATTGATCTCAACTTGTATTGTGTTGAAAAAGGCCTGAAAAAGGCCTGAAGACTCATTGTGCAGTCCCATGTAGACATTTATATGAAAGAGCTGTCTTGTGAAAGTCTATCCTGTCATATATTGTGAACCATTTGAGTTCTGTGTGGTAGGT
This sequence comes from Unio pictorum, assembly GCA_030141615.1. NCBI lineage: Eukaryota > Metazoa > Mollusca > Bivalvia > Unionida > Unionidae > Unio > Unio pictorum. Next base: position 2,267,779 of record JARLTB010000219.1, on the reverse strand, counting down.
CAAGTGGGTATTTGTATATATAGAAGTTTGTTAAACAATTATTCATTCCTGTTTCATATCAGTCTTTGGAATCTATGAGCAGAGTTTGTATTTATCTTGAGTTATAATTTGAGAGGAATTCTTTATTTAAATTATTCATTTTAATTTCAAAGTGCTCATTGATGATTTGATTAACACACCACTGTAATTATTGAGGTCTCATTTGAGGACTTTCTGTATATTTTTATCATTGTACATCAGGACATTCAAAACTATTGGAATTTATTCTGACATTTGTACTATTGATAGAACATTTAGGGTTTGGGGGAATTTAATTTTAATATATTTTCTTCTTTTTTTAAATATAATTTTTTCCTGATTTTACTAAATTTATTGGTCTTGCTTCTTTCTGTTACATAGTTTAAAACCTAGAGTTACAACAAAGAGTGGCAGCTCATCTGGGATCTGAATATTTTTCACAAAAAAATTGTTGGTAATATTTGTACTGACTTTGTTTCAGAATTTTCATTGTTCCCTGGTAAAGATTTTTATTTTACACATTTGACGAAATTTTTAGCAACACCAGCGAGCAACCACAACATCATCTAATGTATTGAACTTATTTTCAAGTTGTCCCCAGCAAGAGTTAGGTCTATGAAAAATGATAAATTGCTTGCCAGACATTAAGATCTTTCTGAAGCAAAAGCTCTTCTGCAAAACAACAAAATAAAAAATATTTTGATTTAGTAATTGTTTTTCAAAGAAATTTTGGATAATAGAGACTTGAGTTGGATTAGTAATCCTGTCTCTGGTTTATGATACAAAATGAAAGAAATTAATATTTAAACCCAGATGGAATTAAAATTAAGAAAGCTTTAGCTTTAGAAAGAAATGATGGAAATGCAAATTCAGAAGAGGAAAAAGAGACAAATGGAAATGCAGAGACAGAGAAAAGAGAGAAATACAGATGCAGAAAAGGGAAAAGGAGAGAATGATGTGTGAAATGAGAAAAGTGAAAGGCAGAGAAATAGAAATATAAATTGTGTGATTTGTTTGATTTGGATTTTTAATGTAGCTATAAAAAAAAATTCAGTCATATCACAATGTCTGCAGTGTGGCAGTTTATATTGATATCTAGCACTGGGGCATCATGCCGCAGACATGTAACATGATGTCCCATGTTAACCTGCCACTAGGCTGACAAAGACACAGAGAAAGGGGGAGGGGATGCAATATAGATTAAAAGAATTAGAACTGGCAGGCGAACGACTACCCCCACACCCCTTTACAAACAAGTTTCAGTTTGATTTTACCATTGGTACTCCCTATTCAGGAAAAAAAATTGGTAAATTCTTTCTTCCTTTAAAAAAAAAAGAGACCATTGAACTTTATTACCAAATGTAATATTGGTGAAGTTCATGAAGTCTACACTACAGTGTGGTTTAACCAAAACAATGTTAACCCTGTTTTAAGCATTTTATTTGTGTTACTTTCATCAGTTATTGTATACACAATTTACAGAATTTTAACATTGTTTTTATTTTTCTTCTTGTACCTAATTATACATTTATTTGGAAGGTTTTTACTCTCTACATTTTTTTTGCATTTTAAATTTGCACTTTTGAACTTTATTTGCCACTTCAAAGTCACTTTTTGATGAGATGTAGTAAAACACTATGCACAAAGCCATCAAATGTGACTGCATGTACTTATAATAGACAAACTTTTAAACAGTTTCTCATTGCTGCAGATAGGAATCCAATAGACAAACTTTTAAACAGTTTCTCAAAACTGCAGCGAGGAATCTAATAGACAAATTTGTAAACAGTTTGTTAAAACTGCAGCGAGGAATCTATTAGGCAAACTTTTAAACAGTTTCTCAAAACTGCAGCGAGGAATCTAAAAGACAAATTTATAAACAGTTTGTTAAAACTGCAGCGAGGAATCTATTAGGCAAACTTTTAAACAGTTTCTCAAAACTGCAGTGAGGAATCTAAAAGACAAATTTGTAAACAGTTTGTTAAAACTGCAGCGAGGAATCTATTAGGCAAACTTTTAAACAGTTTCTCAAAACTGCAGCGAGGAATCCAATAGACAAACATTTAAGCAGTTTCTCAAAACTGCAGCAAAGAATCTAATAGACAAATTTGTAAACAGTTTGTTAAAATTGCAGCAAGGAATCTATTAGGCAAACTTTTAAACAGTTTCTCAAAACTGCAGCAAGGAATCCAATAGACAGACTTTTAAACAGTTTCTCAAAACTGCAGCAAGGAATCTAATAGACAAATTTGTAAACAGTTTCTTAAAACTGCAGCAAAGAATTATTCTGGTATAAAACACTTTCAATTGCTTTACAAATGATGCTCATCCACCATCAAATTTGTCCACTGTTGCTGAAATCACTTTTGAGAATCGGACCACTTTTTACAGACAATATCCTGGTTTAAAGGCTATTTAATGTCAGACAAATGGTGCCAATCTGCCTTCCAATATGAATGGCAATACAACAGCATTGTGAGAAATATTTACAGAAAGCATTCTACTGGCCTAGAATTCTTGGCCAAATACATGGGCCTCTTATCAGATTGATATGTGCAATATATTTCAGCCCCGAGAGGGAGATTTTGGACAGCTCTTACCATCTGACTTTTTCCGCTTAGAGCAGCTTCAAGAGGAATTTGACCTTGTATCAGATGAGGATATCAAGAACAATAGACGCTTTCAGCTCCTGGAATTGCGGGACTTGGAAGTGTTGGATTTCCGCAATTTTAAGATGGTTCCTGCTTTTGACAGAGAACTTACCAGAGATGTATTTGTTGTAAGTACCTTCTAGAAAGAAAGAATTTAGTTTACTACTTTGCATGTAGAGTGGAATATGCAAGGGGAAATATCATTCAGGATGTATGCTATGAAAGAATAAATTATTCATTGATAGGTAGTCCTTTATGTGGAATAGTTTTCCTAGACCACTCTGCACTCATCTGTTTAAGCATATGTTCAGTTTTGTCCTAAGCAATTTCATGTTACCAGTAAATGAGATTTACTTGAATAAATGTACTTCATTTGCTTTCATTCCTGAAGTTTTGTTGTTAGGAAGTTTGTAAAGAAAAAAGATTTATTTATTTGTGCCTGTATTGTTATGTCTTTGTGGTCATAAAATAAGTTTTGTACCAATATTGTTTCAACTCTTGTTTCTCTTAAATAATATCTAAACACAATATTAAATACATCTGTAGACTTTTGTTACTACAAGAACATAAGAAATAAGACTGACTATAATTGTCCATCTCCACATAGTTACAAATATGCAAAAGAGGTGAATATGCATTTTGAAAACATCAGCACAATTATTCCACTTCATATAGAACCTACATGACCTAATCCATCCATAAGAAATAACTTAATTCTTCTAATGATCCCACCTGATTGACCTGAGCAAGGGGAAACAATTCCAAACCCATGAACAGGTTTTATTATTAGTAATAGTATTAATATTCGAAAGGCTGATGTAAGTACTTATTTATAGATCCTACTACACAACCTAGTCTTAATATCTTAAAAAATAAGAACTTATACCTATATACAAAATTTAGCTGTAGACAATTACTGCAATTTAGTCTTTAATAAAATTTACAAACATTAGTAAATATCATTGGCATCAGTGAACTTCAGAGTAAATGATAAACTATGTATAGGTTTTCTGATTTCTAACCAGAACAATAATTTTATGAGATTGCACTATTGTTGCATATGAGTCAGTTGCATATATTAATATCACACAAGTGAAAAAGTGCAGAATGAAAGCCTTAAAGAATTTCCTGTACATAAGTGTTGTGGTGACCCTTGTTTTCATAGGAACTGCATGTACATAACAGCATTGGTAGTGGAACATTCAGCCTTGTTTGACCTTGCAAATGATCTAATCTTATTTAAACATAAACCAATGTGGATATGAGTGTATTACAAACATTGTAAATATAAATCAAGTGTATTATAAACATTGTAAATATAAATCAGGTGTATCATAAACATTATAAAATGTAAATTAAGTGTATTACAAATATTGTAATATGTCAGACACAGGCAAAATGAATGATCATTGGAACAATGATTTTTTAAAAATATTTTTAGTTAATTCTTACATTTTATATTTAGGGAAAATCTGAATGAGAAAGCTACTGAGAGCCTGTTATGTGTGAAACTTAATAATCACAATGAATGTCCATGGTAGTCATAAGACTGCAATCTGAATAATCACAATGAATGTCCTCAGTAGTCACCAGACTACAATCTTAATAATCACAATGAATATCCTCAGTAGTCACCAGACTGCAATCAGAATAATCACAATGAATGTCCTCAGTAGTCACCAGACTGCAATCTTAATAATCGCAATGAATGTCCTCTGTACTCACCAGACTGCAATCTGAATAATCACAATGAATGTCCTCAGTAGTCACCAGATTGCAATCTGAATAATCACAATGAATGTCCTCAGTAGTCACCAGACTGCAATCTAACCAAATCACAATGAATGTCCTCAGTAGTCACCAGACTGCCATCTGAATAATTACAATGAATGTCCTCAGTAGTCACCAGACTGCAATCTGAATAATCACAATGAATTTCCTTAGTAGTCACCAGATTGCAATTTTAATAGCCACAATGAATGTCCTCAGTAGTCACCAGACTGCAATCTTAATAATCACAATGAATGTCCTCAGTAGTCACCAGACTGCAATCTTATTAATCACAATGAATGTCCTCAGTAGTCACCAGACTGCAATCTTATTAATCACAATGAATGTCCTCAGTAGTCACCAGACTGCAATCTTAATAATCACAATGAATGTCCTCAGTAGTCACCAGACTGCAATCTTATTAATCACAATGAATGTCCTCAGTAGTCACCAGACTGCAATCTTATTAATTACAATGAATGTCCTCAATAGTCACCAGACTGCAATCTTAATAGCCACAATGAATGTCCTCAGTAGTCACTAGACTGCAATCTTATTAATCACAATAAATGTCCTCAGTACTCATCCAAGAGTGATCTTGTGAAAGATATTAAAAATGCTTGTGGATTTTATATTTTAAAAAATCAATTTGGCAGTGAAACAAAAGATACACAACTGTTCCTTTTCATTTAATTGACAATGCACTCACTCAAATTAAAACAGATTTATTGTAACATTTTTGATCAATATAGAGGCTCTGGTAAGAAAGGATGCTGTCAAAGAAGTTACAGTCTAAAATTAAATATATTTCATTGTGACAGTGAATTAATTTGTTATTGTTATTTTATTTGTTGTTATGGTAGTTATGTATGATTTTTTTAATATAATACTTTCATTGTCACTATAAATCAAGTTGTTATAGGTATTTATTTTTTTAATTGTGGTGATGATGATGATATTATTATTCCATCAGGAGTATGACAGGAAGAAGAGGGAGGAGCAGAAAATCAAGCAGGTGGAAGACATTGAATCTCACAGAGCAGCCATTTCTAGGTTCAGGCAGAGAGTAAGTATTGTTTTCTTACCATTATAGCTCAGCTATAATGTTAGCATCTGCAAAGATTAAAGCATTTACATTTGTACACCCTAATTAAGTGTCAACCATTATTTCTTCCTAGGGACTCCGTAGTTTACAGTGAATTTCATATTATCTAATCTAGGGCTGAGGTGGCAAGATTTGTACATGTAAATGTTATGTAGTCATGACTAAGTAGGCTTTTTCACCCTGTATCAAGATTCATTTTTCTTGCTTCACTGACATTGGTTAAAGTTTGCTCTAAGCTTATTTCTTGAACTCTGTTCATGGTATAATTATAAAACTGGATAATTTTATTCATCTCTAGTAGTACCAAACACATACAATAAAAGATTGTCATGGTGACCTACATTTCACATTTTACTGGTGTAGATTAAGTTTTTACTGTCAGCTTATAACCAAATAGGTTTTTAACACCCTTTATGGAGACTGTTGTACCACGGTTCCTAAAACTTGGTAAGGGGATGTATCTTTGACCCATGTGTCATGTTTCGCTGACTTGGGTTCTGTTTCAAGCACTGATCATGAATCCTCAAACTAAGTGATTGTATACATCTCTATTAATACCATGCTGTTACAATAAAGTAAGGTCCTTTTGATGAGTGGATGTATCTTGAAGATAACTGCACATTTATGTCTTCTGTTGTTTTATTACTTTTTCTTTAAATATGGTGAAACAGTTTCTCAGCATAAGAAAATTAAGTAATTATCAGTCATGCCATTGAAAAGTAAATGGATTGCAGACTCATGATGGAATCAAGTGCATGATTGAATCCTTGTGAGTGAAAATTATATGCCTTCAGTTTAATGACGTATTTCAATATTTTTATCATCAATGAGCTAGCATGTGTGTCCATTTTTGGTTACTTTAAGTCTGTGTACATATATACATTTTCAGGTTCGTGAGCAAGTCATGCAGCGTTTCAGAGTACTTGCCCATCAGAAGAAACTTGATGATGTGGTTAATGAGCCAGCTGTGCCAAATGTTGCGTAAGATGCATTTTGAATCTAACATTTGTTCTAATAAATGTCTTTTACATTTTTTTAAAAAGAAATTTGCAATTGCTAAAATGTTCAGAATGTTAAATTGCAGCCTGGCTCAGTAATTATAATGCAGAACTCACAAGACGAAGGGTACAGATTCTAGTCCTACCATTTGATCAGCCCTGGTTGGATACCATTATGCAACCATCCTTGTGAAGGCACTTCAAACTAACTACTACAGCATTTTATTGCCTTCCTGTTTTGCTATGCCACAGAAACTAAAAAGTGTATTAGTAATTGAGCTAGCAAAAGTTTGAAAAAAAACTTAACATCCTCAGAGTCTGTTAGTACTTTGTCTTAAATTCCTTCAGTTTTCTTGCATTTCATCAACTGTTTAAACTCCTAAAACTTTATTGTAAACATATAATCAAGTTTAAAATTATGTGTTAAGTGTGAAACTGTGTTGACTATAAGACATGATGGTGTTAAGTATAGACTTGTAAATGTAAGATTTGATTTTGTTCATTGTAAAATTCTTGTTAAGTGTAAGACTGTTAAGTGTTAAATGTTAAGTGCAAAACTTGTTAGTGTTAAGTTTAAAACTTTTGAGTGAGAGACATGATAGTGTTAAGAATAAGACTTAATTGTAAGACTTGATTATCATAAGTATAAAACTCCTCTTATTAAGTATGAGACTTGATGATGTTAAGTATAAAAATTTTAATTGATTAACTTGGTGATGTTATCTATAAGACTTAATTGTAAGACTTGATGGTCTTAAGTATGAGACTCTTGTTATTATAAGACTTGATGGAGTTAAGTATAAGACTGTTAATTGTAAGACTTGATTGTTTATGTATAAGACTGTTAATTGTTGGACTTGATGATGTTACATATAAGACTTAATTGTAAGACTTGATGGTGTTAAGTATAAGACTGTTAATTGTAAGACTTGATTGTTTATGTATAAGACTGTTAATTGTTGGACTTGATGATGTTACATATAAGACTTAAGTGTAAGACTTGATGGTGTTAAGTATAAGACTGTTAATTGTAAGACTTGATTGTTTATGTATAAGACTGTTAATTGTTGGACTTGATGATGTTACATATAAGACTTAAGTGTAAGACTTGATGGTGTTAAGTATAAGACTGTTAATTGTAAGACTTGATAGTGTTAGTATATGACTTAATTGTAAGACTTGATGGCATTAAGTATAAACTTTAATTGTTTTTGTTTGGTATAAAACTTGTAAGACTGTTAAATGTAAAACTTGATATGTTTAAAACTGTTGTGTGTGAGAGTTGATGGAGTTAAAGTATAATAATATTAATCTGTAAGACTTGAACATGGCAAGTATAAACTGTTAAGTGTAAGACATGATGGTGTTAAGTGTAAAACCTGACAGTATTAAGTATAAAACTGTTAGGTGTAAAGTTGTGTTAAGTGTAAAACTTCATTTTGACAAGTGTAAGACTTGATGGTGTTATATTTTTATCTCTGTACTAAGAGCAAGACTTGATGGTGTTATATTTTTATCTCTGTACTAAGTGTAAGACTTGATGGTGTTATATTTTTATCTCTGTACTAAGTGTAAGACTTGATGGTGTTATATTTTTATCTCTGTACTAAGTGTAAGACTTGATAGTGTTAGGTGTTTATCTCTTTGCTAAAGGCAAAACTGTATGGTGTTAGTGTAAGACTTGATATTATTTAAGATTTTATGGTGTTAATAAAAGACTTGTTTGTGTAAGAATTGATGGTGTTAGCTGTATAACTCTGTATTAAGTATGTAACTCAAGTAGTTGACTTGATGGTATTAAGCATAAACCTGTTAAATGTCAAATTTAATAATGTGAAATGTTTACGTCTGTGCTACAAGTAAGACATGATAGTAAATGTCAGTCTCAATCAAGTGTAAGACTTGATAGTGTTGAGTGTAAAAGTCGGATACTTAAATATGTTTCTAGAGCTAAGGTGTAAGGGATTCAAATCTTGTATTTGAAGATCATAAGATTTAATAGAGATTCTACTTTTGCTGAGAGACATTTCTTTAGATTGAACAAATAAGATAGGTTGCAGCCATGCTTGCATTAGAATGATGAATAATACTTTGTCAGCAAAATTTCTGATGAAGACCAATACCCCACTATTACTGGCAGTGTGAACAAAAGTCAGTCCAAGCTGATTTGCCAGCAAGGAAGGATGTTCCTGTTTCAGATTGAATTACCTACAAGATACTACCAAAAATAATTGATGCCAGATTTATTATCTATCAATTTTAGTTTACTGAAATGGGGCATGGGACTAATTAGCCTACAGTCCGCTGCAACATGAGCTCAACCAATAAGTGATTTTTTTCACACATTGCTAGCCATGGATCTATGATAAAACTCATCCTAACTGACCAATCATGGCTCATGTATAACTAACCTTTCTCTTTTAAACTGGAAGGTTTAGAATATTGACCTTTAATTAATAAATATTCTGATACATTTGCAAATGTTATGTACTTTTTGATTATTTAAAAATCGAAATGTTATGAACAGTTATATTCTGGCCAATTTCTCATAAGTCTTAAAATGAGCATTAGAATAAGGATAACAGTGCTATGGTTTTAGAGCAGATATAACAGTTCTGTGATTTTCGATTAGAATAGGGAATACTGCTGTCTTTTCAGATTGGAGTAGGGTGCTGAGTTTTCATATTAAAATAGGAATAGCAGTGCTGTCTTTTCAGATTAGAATAAGAATAACTGTTGTGCTTTCAGATTAGAATAGGGATAACATTGGTATGTTTTCAGTTGAGAATAGGGATAACAGTGCTGTCTTTTTGGATTAGAATAGGGATAACAGTGTTCTTTTCAGATTAGAATTGGCATAGCTGATGTGTGTCCAGATTAGAAACGGGATAAGAGTGATGTGTTTTCAGATTAGAATAGGGATAACAGTGATGTGTTTTCAGATTAGAATAGGGATAACAAGTATTCTTTTCAGATTAGAATTGGCATAGCTGATGTGTTTCCAGATTAGAATAGGGATTACAGTGATGTGTTTTCAGATTAGAATAGGGATAACAGTGTTCTTTTCAGAATAGAATAGGCATAGCTGATTTGTTTCCAGAGTAGAATAGAAATGCCTGTTATGCTTTCAGATTAGATAAGTGATAACATTGCTGTGCTTTCAGATTAGAAGAGGTATAACAGTGCTGTGTTTTCAGATTAGAATAGGGATAACAGATTTTCTAATGCATTGTTGATGAAACTAAATATATGACACTGGTATTCAAGAGCAAAATACAATCAGTAACTATCCTCTAGCTCCAAAGTTTAGTTCTTTTCATATATCCTCAGCATGATAGGGACGAGCTTGATTAGGCAGTTTGAACGGAAACGTCCCATGCGGCCAAAGAGGAAGGAGAGGAAGAAAATTACAGCCCAGGCCATTAAGGGTGATGAAAAGGAAGTCAAGATTCTGGTTAATATATTGAAGGCTGGAGACATTCCCACCAGGATGGCTTTGTCTTCTAGGTTAGTTTGCATTCCATTATATAAAACTTTGACTTTAAGGACAAGCTGATGTGTCTTAAATGTATACACTGTAAATAACTTTAAATTTGACGATATCAAAGTTTTTGGTAGGATTGAAAAATACATATTAACTTTGACGATTTGTCATTTTAAAAAATCTGTGATATAATATTGAGTAGTTATGCATAGATCTCAATAAATGGTTATGTGGACATTAAAGTGCAGTAATTAGGTTGAATAATAATTACCTTATTTATTGCCAACACTTGGTATAGATGGGATCTAGTGCAGTAATTAGGTTGAATAATAATTACCTTATTCATTGCTGGCACCTGGTATAGATTGGATCTAGTGCAGTAATTAGGTTGAATAATAATTACCTTATTCATTGCTAGCACTTGGTATAGATGGGATCTAGTGCAGTAATTAGGTTGAATAATAATTACCTTATTCATTGCTGGCACCTGGTATAGATTGGATCTAGTGCAGTAATTAGGTTGAATAATAATTACCTTATTCATTGCTAACACTTGGTATAGATGGGATCTAGTGCAGTAATTAGGTTGAATAATAATTAATGTATTAATTGCTAACACCTGGTATAAATGAGGAGATTGTAAACAAAGAGAATGCTAACATCTTTTTTCTTTTCCACACATGTATGAGCTAAAATGTTTAATTCCATTGCTGTAATCTATTGTAATGAGGGTTTTAATTGTTCTTAAGGACCACTGTCATGACATAAATTCTCTACAACTTTGAATTTAGCACTAAATGAAAGGCAGTTATGGTAAACTGCTTTTCTTGATGTCATCTCTGATATATACAAAGAGTTCTGTAAAAACTTTTCTTGATGTCATCTCTGATATATACAAAGAGTTCTGTAAAAACTGAGCTTCACTTCCTTATCCAGTATCACATTGTTATAGACACATTAGTTACAGAGCAGAATCCCTTGAAATAAAATCCTCTGCTATTGAGGAGGGTCTTCCTGATCCTGAGGAATCCTGTGCTGAGGGAAAAGTTCTTTTTCTGGAAATCCCTGGATGCTCATACAGTAAGATGAGTCCATTACAGATAAAACTAGTGGTAAATTGCAAGATTAAAAATGGAATTCTGAAAGCAGCAAGAACAATCAGCATGGGGTAAAAAATAACCCATTTTTTTTTTTTAAATGATAATGGCAGTGAATACTAAAACCTACCAAACATCAGCTTCATGGACAAATTTCTGGTATATTCACAGCAAAGGTGTCTCAAAGAAAAATTTCACTCTGTAACACACTTCCTGATGCTTTGATAAAAGAATTATATGATCTTTAATGCAAAGAAATTGGATAAATGCTTTTTTTTAAAAAATACTTATTTTACTTTTTTTTTTATAGCACTTTGCTGTCATGGTAATATATCTTATTGTTTTCTCTGTAATGATACTTGCTTGGGTATAAGCAATTTTGTGAGTCAACTGCAAAAAAATGTTCATAAACTATAAAATTCTCATATTTTTGGGGAATGGATTGATATTTCAAGAGTAAGTATTTTTAATGGTCATCTTTGAAACCTTTTAGTGTTTTTTCAGTTAAGTTTAAAGTCTTTTTGGAATATTATTTTTTACTGTTTCCTAAGTAATTTTCTTTTGCATTTTCCCTTTTTTAATCACCAATCTGATAGCAAATGTCCAAGTAAGGAAAGGCTGTACATTTTGTTTTACCATTCAAATTCAATAATACGTTTTGTATAATAACAAAATAGGACAATAATCCATAATATGGTTACAAAATATTAAAGGAAACGTTTTTAATAAGAAATATCAAAATCTTTTTTTTTTTGCAATCTTTTTAGCAATTATTCCCATGTTTAAGGCCTGTACATTATCATCTAATGTTAATTTTTTTTTAAAACTGATATTTGCAGTATCATTTTAATATTTTTTCTTTAAATGTGTTACCTTAGGAGTACAGCCACTACATTGCAAATAAGCCAAGTCAAACAATTAGATATAAAACCACTAACAGCTTATATGGATGGGAACCAGGCAAGAGTGATCTCCCCTTGGGTAGAGGATTGGTACCAAATCTTGTCCATACTTGAGTTATTACATTTGTTTGTGCTAGGAAGCATAGTGTTTTTAGAAACCTTTGTTATGTATATCTATTTTATGTGTGTTAATTTTCATGATTACAGATTGAAAAAATCATTTAGCAAATTACATTTTAAATAGGGCCCCGAGTGGTCTGAAGTGTTCTCTGTTATGGATCACTGCCATCTCACCTCTGTCTGCATGTGTTCGAGTCTCAGATTCAGCCAATATTGGTATGTGAGAAAGCTTGCCAGTAGTTTCTAATTGTTCGGTTGTTCTTTCCGGGGGTTTTATTGGGTTCTTCCTTTACCATTAATACTGGCTGCAATGTGTAGCCTATCATGTGCTAACAAATGGCGTAAAACACTACAGCAACAACAACAACATCATTTTAAATACCAATTTTCTTTTTGATTGTGCTCTTGTACTTTTAAGATGAGGTGATTTTAGTAAACAAAATTACAGAGTTTCAAGTTAATGAACTGTACTGATAATCCATGAAAACATGTTGATGTGATTTGATTTCAGTTCATGGGTTTTCTTGAAAAGCCAGGGTAACAGAGTTGTGATTGGCCAGCAACTAAAATACTTGACCATGTTGACAAGTTAGAATTTTCCGGAAATGAATATTCAACCCTCTTTCTGTTTCTGTATTAGTTCTTCGTTTTCTGTTTAAGAGATGTTTACTTACAAATTACCTATTCCTAGCATAAATATCAGTGTTAGAGGAGTAATTTAGTTGTGATCATTTGAGGGAGGATTTATTTATTTGATTCATTTTATTCATTGGAATTAAAAAGTGCTAGATGTTTGGATTTAGTGAATTAATTTATATCATTGTCATACATCAAACTATTGGCACATAACACAGTAGTGTGAGATTCATTCAGGATATCACTGGAGCGCACTTGGATTTGCTCAATATTTTTGGATTTGTGATGGAACTTTAGAGTTATTTAGGGTTTCATTCACCATATTATAAGTTATTTTTAATGTTTCATTCTATATTTTAGAGAAATAAGTTATATTTTTAATTTCACTCTTTTCGTTTGCTTATTTTTAGACCATAGTCTTAACACTTCTTGATAATCATATATCATATTTTCCACACTACTGAGAAAGTAGTTTCTCACATAAGGGAGGTATAATCCATTTTTATGTTAACCTTTTCTCACTTTTTTGGAGATATATGTGTCAGCAATGTTTTCTTATACCTGCTACTACATTCATTAAGTAGCATGTACTTACAGTTGAACACACATTATTTGGATAATATTATTGTGCTGTTAATTTCTGTAGACATGTATTAGTTCACTAGTGTCCACTTCATGCTAATTTTATGCGATGCTTGAAAGATTTCACCTGCTTTGGTCAATAGTACATTAATTAAGTGTACTTAACAGATTATATTTTTGCAGTCATTGACTAGAATAATATTATTGTGCAGATAATTTCTGTATACATTTTTGACATTTCAATCACTGATTGTATAAAATTATAGACCAGGTAGGTCCAACAGGTGATTTCTAATAACATTAATATTGTTCAGTAGCATAAGCTTTACAGTTTATATGATCCTGGAATGGTATCACCTGTAGAGGATATCATATTGCTGACAGGTGTCAACATACTGGGCAGAATTAAGTGATCATATTGATAATGGCTGAGGATATCATACTAGATGTCTGGAATTCAGGACATGTAACATTTAACATTGGATGAAGAATCATGGTGCTGCAGTCTTGACCAGGCATAGCACACAATGAAAAGGAAAGCAAATAGTGCACCAGAAAGAATGGGACAAGCTATTGATGTCCAAGTTATGTCAAGACAAGACTGCCATCAAAATATAGATTCCTTATGCTCAATACAAAATCAGATCCAATCTTCAGATTTACCTGAGGGGACTGCATTTTCTAGTATCATGTATCCTATCATGGAATTTCATAACATGGTCACTCACAGGGTAGTGACTTCCATTATAGTGCCAATACAATCTAGTGTAGACCTATGGCTGGTTTAGTGCTAATTACCCAGCTTTTGTTATGGATCCACATGCATGCAGAGGAAAGAAAAGTCCACTATATCACCACAACAGTCTCATGCTGCTTTGTTACCAGTTAGTGACGCTGTGTCAGGTTACTATTATGGATCCAAGGCTGTCTATAACCATGAAATGGTCCATATCTACTGCAGATCCTAGAAAACCTGATTCCCTGCAGATCTAAATCACCAACCACTGTTGAATAACCTATCACAACTTATTTCAGGTATTGGCTATGTGGACTTTTCAGTTCCAGATGGGTGGACTACAAATTGAATATTATAGTTAGCAATAAGTATTTTTCCCTTGACACAAAAGGAGGAAAATGATAGCTATGTTCCATCAAGAAAACTTTGCCATCTGATAAGGATCTTGTATGGTCTGTACAGATTATGATCTAGCCTGTTATCATGCCTGAGGAGATGGGTGACAGTGAGCCAATGCCATTTATATCTCCCAACCACCCTGACATTCAGCATCGCAGATCACATTGGACCTATGTCAGTATATGGCCAATATAGTTCTGCTGTGCCTGGGTACCATGACAGACCCAGGTACCACTATGCCTAGGTACCATGACAGACCCATGTACCACTGTGCCTAGGTACCATGACAGATCCAGGTACCACTATGTCCAGGCACCATGATAGACCCAGGTACCACTATGCCTAGGTACCATGACAGACCCAGTTTGATCTGGTAGGAAGTTTTGCAGCTTGTCTATGGCAACCATCCCAGGTCATTCTGCAGCTATTTAGCTATGTATCACTTCTGAGTTCCGCTTCATTTTTTTCGCTGGGCTCTACTTGAAATGGCATATCAAAAGTTGCCACACATATCATATGTTACTGGAGATGGAACTCACCATATTTTACTTTTTCTTCTAAGGTATTATGATTGACTAAGGTATTTGAAAAATGAATCAGTTTTGAGTAAATACATTTACTGATCATGATACAACACCTTTCAAAACCTCACCACCACCATGACATTTTATTGGCAGAGCATGCATTCCACTCCAGTAGTAAATGAGATATGTCTACGATTTAGCATCAGCTTCTTTATCCAAAGGGAGATCACTCACACCCATGTTGGTTGATAACCTTCAGCCTTTGTATTGAAATTTTAACTTGGGAGGGCTGGAATTCAAGGTAATGGCCATTCTCATAGGTATTATGATACCTTAGTGTTATGTAAAAAAACATTTTCGTCCATATATGGCATAAGCTTAAGATCTGTTATATATGTTCATATATCACAAATTAATGGCTTTATTGTCACAGTTTATACCAAAAGCAAGAGCAGAGGAAGCTGTACATTTATTTATTTAATTTGTTATTATTGTTGTCAGTTTTTTTTTTATTTCATTTTATTTTGCTGTTTCATATCTGTTTATTGTATTTTAAGGTTATTATAAAGTCATCAGTAATAATAGTGGATCTTTATTGTACAAGTCTGTGTGATTGTAAAATTTATATTCAGTATGGAAAAAACAAAACACTCCCATCACATTATTTATGTTGCCCCACCCTTTTTATCTTTGCTATGTAGATTTACATGTGTAGCTTCAGGTATTATTTTCAGATTACTATTTGCTTTTTATTCTACTTTGGAGTCTATGGTTTGCTCATGTGATTAGTTTTATGAACTTAATTTCACGTTGTTGGCTTATAGGTAGTTGTCAAACCATGTCGAAATACACATTTTGTTTGTGTTTTTTTGCCTTCAAAACCATGTCGAAATACACATTTTGTTTGTGTTTTTTTGCCTTCAAAACCATGTCGAAATACACATTTTGTTTGTGTTTTTTGGCCTTCAAAACCATGTCGAAATACACATTTTGTTTGTGTTTTTTGGCCTTCAAAACCATGTCGAAATACACATTTTGTTTGTGTTTTTTGGCCTTCAAAACCATGTCGAAATACACATTTTGTTTGTGTTTTTTGGCCTTCAAAACCATGTCGAAATACACATTTTGTTTGTGTTTTTTGGCCTTCAAAACCATGTCGAAATACACATTTTGTTTGTGTTTTTTGGCCTTCAAAACCATGTCGAAATACACATTTTGTTTGTGTTTTTTGGCCTTCAAAACCATGTCGAAATACACATTTTGTTTGTGTTTTTTGGCCTTCAAAACCATGTCGAAATACACATTTTGTTTGTGTTTTTTGGTCTTCAAAACCATGTCAAAATACACATTTTGTTTGTGTTTTTTGGCCTTCAAAACCATGTCAAAATACACATTTTGTTTGTGTTTTTTGGCCTTCAAAACCATGTTGAAATACACATTTTGTTTGTGTTTTTTGGCCTTCAAAACCATGTCGAAATACACATTTTGTTTGTGTTCTTTGGCCTAAAGTTTGATTTGTTTGAATTCATAATAATTTCTCTAAAAGGATAATGGTCATAATGTGATGAGTTATAAAACTGATAATAACACAATATTCTCTCTAAATTCAGGAACAGGTTTGGCAGTATTTACCATGTGGACTGAAAGAATATACTATATTAAATGAAGATCAGTCTGCATTAGCTGAAAATAATGCATACAAGCTTATCTCTTACCAAAAATATTTAAGTGAATTCCATTTGGTAATATTAGAACAGTGAGCTGTTTAATTGATTATGTTTTTTCATTACTGTCATCCATCAGTTTGTTAATGTTAGGCTTGACAGATGAGCAAACCATCAATCATTATAATGTTATTTTTTTAGCATGTGTTTAGTGGAGTCTGCTTATAAACAAGAAGTCTGTGGTAAAAATAGCTGTTGATAGAATGTGTTGCATGGACATGTATATTTTGGTATGGAAGTTAATTCCGATGATTCTAAATCACTATGGTGCTGTGAAAACAGTAGGAAAATTTCAATATCAGTCATTGATGGATGACAAATTGTCACTTGGGGAATTTAAGTTTGCAAAAGTAGTTTGTGAAAGTATTGATCACAGGTACATTTCTCCAGCCTTATGGATAATGCTTACATCCAGTTATATTTTCAATTTTACTAAATCAGCATAAATTAAAATAGCTATCCTTGTATTTCCTATACAAACAGCTACACATGAATATGGAATTAGAACACAAAATGAAACAATGACAGTGAAAATGGATCAGGATTTTAGCACACAAAATGACATAAAGACTTTGAATATGGATTTTAGCACTCAAAATGACAAAAAGACTTTGATTAATGGATTTTATCACACAAAATGACAAAAAGACTTTAAATATGGATTTTAGCACACAAAATGACAAAAAGACTTTGAATATGGATTTAGCACACAAAATGACACAGAGGCAGTGATAGTCAATTTTGAACACAAAATGGCAAAGACAGTGATAGTAAATTTTGTAAACAAACTGACACAAAGACAGTAAAATAATATGGATTTACCACACTAAATGACAAAGACAATGAAAGTGAATTAAGGACACGGAGTGACAGAGAGATATTAAATGCAACATATTATCAGAAGATAGATGAAAGCATGTGATGAATACATGTCTAAATGGTCCATAAGTTTAGGCTGTGGAGAGAAAAGAATGCAGAAATTGCTGCATTACCTATAGATGATATATCTGCAGTCAAGGGATTAACCATTTAATTTAAGGGGCATGGATTTTTCTTTTGAGCCATACTTTTTTTAAAAAGAGAATCAATTCTTGTTTCAGCTAATATAAGGGATAAATTAATTGTTTGACTGTAAATCAGCAAGAATATTTGTTCAAACTCACTGAGCACGGAATTTTTTTAAAACAATACATCTCAGGTCTCACCTTCCAAAGCCAATTGGTCCCTAAGTCCTATAAAGATTACCAAATTCTAATCAAAACTGAGTTACGGTGAAATTAGGAAACTAATTAAATCTGAACAGTAAATGTTCTAAACTTTAATAAAGATCTGTTTGTTACAAAATTTATGTGTATTCTGAGATTTTTAAAATATTTAATATCTTTTCATGGTATTTTTCTTTGTGTGTTCAATTAGTTTCAGGGTTAAGGTGAAACAGATGCCCATGCAATCAGGTTCAGCACTGGTTACATTACACATATCTGCAGACATCTGGCATGCTACACATGCAGCTGCAGATAGTTATATAAAAGGTTATTTTGGGATTGGTTGGCATAAATATTTTTAAAACTTTTTAAAACAATATTCAAAACTTTTCAAATACCACTCATTTTTCCGAATTACTATTATTCCTATATATACATACATACTTGCTTCACAACCTAAAGAAAAGCAGAGAAATTACAGGAAATAGCTTAGAAGCTCTTTTTACGAGCCTCCCAATGTACAGAACAATTCAGGTTGTTTGAGGAAAGTAACTGCTTGATTGAGATAAACAAAAATTAAATGAAGAAGGAAAATATGAGTACCTGTCCACTTTGTCACATATTTGAGTGCTCAGAAAACTGACTCTTAAGTATCTTTGTCTTGAATTTATTAAATTATTGCAAAATAAACTCAACATGTTTATCATTAACAATACATTCTCTTTCAGAATGTATTGTTAATTTTAAATATTTTATGTTTTATTTTTTGTGTGGTAAGCTAAAATAAAGTGAGCTTGAGCATGTACTTAAGCTGATGAGTTTTATGAACATGGCACTGGCTGGCTGGTTGGCTGGCAGGATGACTGGTTGGCTGGATGGCTGGTGGCTAACTGGTTGGCAGGCTAGCTGGTTGGCTGACTGGTTGGCTGGATGGCTGGCAGGCTGACTGGTTGGCTGGCAGGCTGGCTGGTTGGCTGGCAGGCTGACTGGTTGGCTGGCAGGCTGACTGGTTGGCTGGCAGGCTGACTGGTTGGCTGGATGGCTGGTTTGCTAACTGACTGGCTGGCTAGCTGGTTGGCAGGCTAGCTGGTTTGCTAACTGGCTAGCTGGTTGGCTGGCAGGCTGACTGGATGGCTGGCAGGCTGACTGGTAGGCTGGTTGGTGGGCTAACTGGTTTCCTACCTGACTGGTTGGCTGGCTGACTGGCTGGTTGGCTTGTTACCTAGCTGGCTGACTCGCTAGCTGATTGGTTTGCTGGCTGACTGGTGCCTAGCAGTTTCACTAAACAGCTCGTGTCAGATATACTTCTTTAAATTTACATTCTTTAGCATCTTATTCCTCGATTGTTTACTGAGTGTTAAGCAATCATTAAGGGTTAAAATAAAGTCATAATGATTTTAATTCTCATTAATAGAGGCTGTTTTATTTCTGAGGAAAACTTCAAAGGATTTTCTTCAAACTGAGGAATTTCTTTACTCTTTTTACAAAAATATAAAAGATTCTGAACTTTTAATTTATTTTTCATTCCTTTTACTAGTTTTGCTAAGAAGAAACAAAACCCCAACAATTTCAGAAATATTGCAAGCATGAAGATGTGAAATTTTAACTCTAGGTGAAATTTGGAGAAAAATGTAATGAAACTGGGCCTTGGTTTGATATAAGAGGTGAATATTTTAGAAGGTGAACCACAAACTCCAAGCTTCATTATTCAGCATCTGCATTTTACATGATGGTCCATTGCATAAGGCATCACATAACTGAGTTTAAAGAGTGTCGCTTTGTAAAATGAAAAAAATGCACAATAACATTGCCTTTTATTATTTTGAAGGACTGCTGCTGGTACTGGCAGGCCTGACACTGAAAGAAAGGGAAAAGAGGTAAGTCTTGACCCCCATGCATGTAAAAATTTATTTCAAATGTTTTACAGTTATGTTTTACAGAAGTAAAAGTGTGCAGGATGGATGGATGAATGGGTGGATGAAAAGACAGTCAAAAACATGGAAAATTAATGAAACTGAATAATGGTGAAGAAACAAAAGGCATATCTGCAAAAGTATTCTAATATGTTTACCAAGAATTAGTCCTATTTTGAATAGTTTTTGAAGTTATGTTTCAGACATTTGATCAACTGGCATTAATGATGGCAGATTTTCTTAAAATATATTAGTATCCTTCATCTCATTCTCAGAAAGGAATACACCCATCAGATGCTTAATCATTGGGAGGAATTAAGTGATGGATCCTTAAGAGGAATATCCCATTAAATGAGAAATCCTTGAAATGAATACACATTAAATGATAAATCCTTGAAAGGAATACACCATTAAATGATAAATCCTTGAAAGGAATACACCCATCAAATGATAAATCCTTGATAGGAATATCCAATCAAGTCATAAATCTTTGAAAGGAATATCCCATTAAATGATAAATCTTTGAAAGGAATATCCCATTAAATGATAAATCCTTGAAAGGAATACACCCATCAAATGATAAATCTATATAAGGAATATGCCCATTAAGTGACGAATCCTTTATTGAAATAAACCATTTTATCGATAAATCCTTGAAAGGAATATCCCATTAAATGAAAAATCCTTGAAAGGAATACACCCATCAAATGATAGAAAGGAATATCCCATCAAATGATAAATCCTTGAAATGAATGTCCCATCAAATGATACATCCTTGAAAGGAATATGCCCATGAAATAATGAATTCTTGAAAGGAATATCCCATGAAATGATAAATCCTTGAAATGAATATCCCATCAAATAATAAATCCTTGAAAGGAATATCCCATCAAATGATAAATCCTTGAAAGGAATATCCCATCAAATGATAAATCCTTGAAATGAATATCCCATCAAATGATAAATCCTTGAAATGAATATCTCATCAAATGATAAATCCTTGAGATGAATATCTCATCAAATGATAAATCCTTGAGATGAATATCTCATCAAATGATAAATCCTTAAAAGGAATATGCCCATGAATGATGAATTCTTGAAAGGAATACACACATCAAATGATAAATCCTTAAAAGGAATGAACCCATGAATTGATAAATCCTTGGAAGGAATATCTCATCAAGTAATAAATCCTTAAAGGGAATGAGTCCATCAGATGATAAATCCTTGAAAGGAATACACATATCAAATGATAAATACCTGAAAGGAATATCCCACCAAATAGTAAATCCTTGAAAATCACTCATTTAAAGTTTCTGATAGTCTGCATTTGAATTTTAGAGATCTATACAAAAGACATGTAAGACTCATGGTACATGTACTAATTCAGTTCCCATAGTAAACACCATAATATTGAAAATTTCAATAACTTTAAATTTCTGAGTGCTCATGATCAAACCTATATTTATCAGTATAGATGAAGCCTGGATGTCAGCTTCTGTGTAAAGGAAAGGATATGAGATGCACCATTTTCTGGACCTGCATGTCAAAGAGTCAGGTGCTAATTTTAGTAATGAGTGTTCGTAACTCAAGACTGTTAAAGGAATGACATGCCATCAATAAAACAATGTCTCTAATTTTTCCCCACTTACAACTAGAATAAGCTCTCAAAATATTCTTTTTCCTAAAACATAACATATATTATTAACCATTCCTGGTCAGCCAAACCCATATATACTCTGTTTTATGTTCACCCAATTTTAGGCTGGTTCCCATTTTATTTATCATTAGTACCCTGTGTCCTGTACAGTCTAGAATTTGTTAAATTCTGTTATGTATATACTCGCTTATAAGTTGAGTCAAACTGCAAACAACAAATATCGTGATCTGCCCTAGCATATCACACCTGCAGATCCAGGTCTATATTGTTTATTCTACTGGTTACTCCTGTCAAACTGTACTGACCCAGATATGCCGGCACATTATATAACAGCAGATCTGGAACTGTGTAGTTTGCAGATGGAATAGCTGTCTAAGTGAGTTTAGACAGTACATGTGAATTTACCAATAGTAATTGGGACAGTTAACTTGTAAAGGATATATAAAGGGCAGGTAAGCATGTAATTTCCTAATAGTAATGGAGACAGTTAACATGTATAGGACATTATAAAGGGCAGGTAAGCATGTAATTTCCTAATAGTAATGGAGACAGTTAACATGTAAAGGACATATAAAGGGCAGGTAAGCATGTAATTTCCTAATAGTAATGGAGTCAGTTAACATGGAAAGGACATATAAAGGGCAGATAAGCATGTTAATTCCTAATAGTAATGGAGTCAGTTAACATGGAAAGGATATATCAAGGGCAAGTAAGCATGAAATTTTTTAATAGTAATGGGGGAAACTTAACATGGAAAGGACATATAAAATGTATGTATACATATAATGGTATTTAACAATGAAATATTCATCTATCAATCCTTAAATTTGCAGGAGTTTCAGGGCTTAGTAAGTACATATATTTCAATAATCACACAATTAATGAGCACCACATAAATGAACATGAATTTGGTCTTGTTCCATGTTCTTTTTCTTTTTTCTAACCCATGGTGTTTGTCATTTTTGTTCTTCAAGGTAAAGATTTCTTGTATTTTACAAATGTATTTTATTGTCTGTTTATAAGCCTAATTTTTTTCCATTGCTAATAAGTGTGAAGGGGTATGGGTACAAAATATGGTAAAAATGCAATACAGATCTGACTTAATCGTAGTTTGGTTATCTTATGAATTTTACATAATTACTTTCTTCCAAAATAACATTCCTCAGTCTTGACCTATCAAACATTAAGTTAATAAAAATCAATACATTTGTTTGAAATTTCAGCAAATTTTAAAATTATTTGGCTTGAAGATTACTTAAAAATAAAGAATCAGGGTCTAAGCTCTTTTGTTCTATTTATTAGGCCTAGCAACTATGCATAGACCCAGATCTGCCAGTGCATTGTGTAATTGCTAACCCAGGTCTGTGCTTTTTGCAGTTATATCCCTCTTGTTCATGAGTGTATATCATAGTAAATTCAAAGAGACTTTATTGTGACTGAAGAAAACTAGGCTTATCAAGCAAAAATATATGTGTATTTAATATACTAATCATGTATTTAATTCCATTACTACATTTCATGGATGACAAGAATGTAATGCACATTTGTTTACCCAAGGCATGCTGTTTATGTCTGTTACACTTGATTGTTAACTGAGAGATTTTGTTATTCTTTAGGCTTAGTAAATATTAATATATATTATTATGCATATTCAATCCCATGATTTTGTTGTCATTTTCTTTCTTCCTATCTGTTCAACGAAATTGGAGGTTTTTTGGCAGTAAAATGTTCCATCAGCGCAAGACATTTTTAAAATGTACATATTCCCATTTTTATTGGCAAACCTTTGTTTCATTTTGATGATAGTATTGATTAAATTTAAGATTGTATTTCATTTTAGTCATAGTATTGATTAAATTTAAGATTGTATTTCATTTAGTCATAGAATTGATTAAATTCAAGATTGTATTTCATTTTAGTCATAGAATTGATTAAATTTAAGATTGTATTTCATTTTAGTCATAGAATTGATTAAATTTAAGATTTTATTTCATTTTAGTCATAGAATTGATTAAATTTAAGATTTTATTTCATTTTGATGATAGTATTCATTGAAATAAACTGAATTCATGAAAATATTGACGAACAGATTTACTGTTTGATCTGACTAAAATGTTAATTTCATGCAAGGACAGTTTTCTCAGGTGTTAATTTTTGAAGGAACAATGACAGCTAGTGGTTAGCTTGTAGACTTGAATCCAGACCAGGCATGGATAGCTGCCATTACCTTGGCAAGAAGTAGCCTTTTATGCTGTTGAATTAATCAATCCACAAAATGTTGGAAATAAAGTCCATTGAATTTATGTTTTTTTCCAAAAGTCTGATTATAAAGATAACATTAAGATTCATGTAACCATTTCAAATCATTTGAAAGAAGATTCCTTTCCTTCTCAAACCATGGATTTCTTAAATAAAAGCCAAATTTTAATGGAATCAAGTTAATATTATACTGCAGAATGAATCTGGATTCTAGCACAGTTTATAATGATGATTCAAGATGAGAGAGTCTTCTAGATAAATGCTATGCTTTTTTTTAATGTATCATGAATTACATGCGCATGCGTATGTTTAAATTTTGAATGAGTGCAATTATTACTCTATTTTATGCATGTTATTATCAACCACAGAAATTAAAAACAAATACAATCAATTCAGCCTGAACAGACACTTTAGAACACTGCCCAGAAAGGGAAACAAATCGCAAAAATTCTTTTTTGTTCCTATAATTGGAATATTCAGTCTCTACATAAATAAAATTTGCTGGCAAATTTGTATTTTGAGTGTCAGAAAAATGTATCAGTGTACCAGCATGAAGAGACAACTAAATTTAAGATTTCTTTAGGCATCATTTTCTCATACAACGAACATAAAACAGACTTGATAATCTCATAAAGCTTAATTTTCTTTGTTGTTGAAGTTGTTGGTTCTTACAATGAGTGTTGCTTAAGGACACTTGGTAGTCTATACAGTCCAGGTTTACAGTAAAATCGGTGTATTACATGCAACAAATTTTGTTCAAAATAAGAGTTAAAAAGGTTTGTGAATAACTTACAGGTAGTAATTTGGTGTTTTGCAGAAAATATTGTGACTTTGAATATTTGTTTATGCTATATCTAATGAACAAATTCAAAGTTAAACTATTTTCTACATTTTTGGGTTTGGCATTCATCGTTGAAAATTGGAAAAACTATGCAAATTAGGTGTTCTTATTTCATATTTAATTTCATATTCATATTTAATTTCTATTGAGTCCTACGAAAAGTTTGAATCAAAATGAGTGAAAATCAATGTTGCAACAATTTGACATAACTTTCCATCAATGAATGATAGATTGAAGCATGCAGTATTTGCTAATCATCCATATATTTTAGAAAATTACATTCATTGTAGTAAAACGAATACCAGACATTGCTTTAAGGAAGGTATATTAAAAAATTTCCATTGGTTATATTGTGTCTTATGTATATTTGATCTATATTGTGTGCTTGTCTGTGTCCATGATTGACAAGGTCCAACCTTTTTTACTAGCTTAGAATGTTCTGGAAGTGAACTTGTTGACAATTTAATGGAATTCCAGATCAATCTGTTGTGTCTTTGGTCAAATTAAAATGTATGAAAAGAGACTTTGTAAACAAATTCATTCAGTCCTGTTTCATACAAGTTTTTGGAATCTGTGTTCAGAGTTTGCAGTTGTGTTCAGATATAATTTGAGAGGAATTATTTATTTAAATTATTCAGTGCAAATATAAAGTGCTCATTTACTTTTTGGACTAAAAAAACTTCTTTGGGATTATTGAGAACTCATTCAAAGATGTTCTGGAGTACATCCTTCTGGTACATCAGGAAATTCAAGCCTATTGAAACTTATTTGGAACATTCTATAATTTTTTATTTGCAATAAAACATTTAGGAGTTTTTGGAATTTAATTCACAACATTCTAAGTGTCTTTTGAGTTTTCACTTTACATTTAAATTGTTTGTTGAGTATTAATAAATTGCTTCCTTACTGTTACTTATTGTAAGACCTGGAGTCATAATTAGTATATTAATTTAGTTTTGGTTAAAGGGTTTAAATTGATTGCTGGCAAAGCAAATGGATTTTGTGTCTTTTGGAGATGTGATATGTGTTATGTAACATCTTACTAATCATTGTTAAATATACATTCATTATTACTATTATTTAATTATATTTAAATATATATGCAGCATTATTTTTTATCTAATTATATTTAAATATACATCAGTATTATTTAGTAATATTTAAATATACATGTATTATTACTGTTATTTAATTATATTTAAGTTTGCCATTATTCAATTTTATGTAATCAAACTTTCTTGAATAGTCATTTTTGTGAGATGCTCATTTGGTCACTACAGAGAGACCCTCAGTTCGTGGCATTGTCTCATAAATATCAACATGGTCTCAATACTATAGCTCAGTACCATAAGAAAATCTAGTCTGTTATATGGGTCAATAATATATATATATATATTAAAAATATTATATCCTTGTGTATGTATGTATATATACACATTTCTTTTAGTATGTAACTGAAGGTGAAGAGAGAAAAAACATTAACCAAAGAGAAATGTGAAAATAATTGTCTTAAACTTAAATATTCTACCTTAAATCTATCTTACATTATTAACATTTGGCATTATGACAGAAGAACAACTCAATATTTCTCATGTTCTGCCTTTTGCAGATCTCTACTGAGAAAGGTTGTTGGATGTTTAAAGCAAATGTCAACTTAAATGGCATGGCCACTGATGTGATGAAGATTTATGTACATGTGTTAATTGGCGTTTAACATTGGCAGGTGTACTTGCATTTTTCGGGTTCTGAATGTTGCTTTTGAGAAGCAGTTCAAGACAATAAACTAAAGTGTCTTTATTTTAAAAACTGCATTTCCACACGATGTGTATTCAACTGTCATTTATCCAGAATCTGTTTAACTGGCAAGTGTTTGTTCCAACAACACAAATGGCAACAATTTCTTAAATTTCATGCATAGTTTGAGGTTTTTTTTAAAAACCGTTATTTATATGCAACTTTTTTAATGACAGTGATTTGTGTTGGATAAATCAAATCAGACTGTGTGAATATATATATATATATATATATATATATATATATATATATATATATATATATATATATATATATATATATATATATATATATATACTTTACTACTGCAGTGTTTCATCTTTAGTATGGTGACCATGTGAAACACAGACCATTCCTCTGGACCATATTTACGATAATTTTTAACAGTTAAAATCATTCATTGTCCAAATTTATTTCTCTCAAGCATTTGGCATCCTTATAGGAGCATTCATTGGTTGCTGTGATATCTGATGAAAGCTATGAAAAGAGTTCTGAAGTCTTATGAGATAGAACATTTTTTTTTCTGAACAGGATGTTCATTCTAGTTACATTTGTTTCCATTAATAATATGTAAAAGCTACTAAATGGGTGGGAAGAACTCACAGGAGTCATCACTTTACAGTAATGGCTTAAAAGAGAAAGATTAATTAGCAGTTACGTGTGTATGCTTCAGAATTTAAGATGTATAGATTTTCCTTTTCATTTGATAGTCATTGGTGCGTCCATTTGTGGAAGTTATGTTCCAGCACAACACAGTCAAGACTTCTGTTGCAGATGGACCCAATCCCAGCTTTAATGAAGAACTGGAGCTTAGTTTTAAGTAAGATTTGCTAAAATCCCATCAGATTTTTAAGTTGCCAACCCTTTCCTTTTCATATAGTAGGTGTTATACATAAGATTCACTTTGTCAGTTCATCTTCATCCATTTTGTCTGCCAGCCATCCACCCTATCCAGGCTGTTATCTTTTACTATTTCTATAGAGATAAAACTTTCAGTATGTGTGCATGTTGGATGAAGGTATTTCCCAAATGTAAACTTGGTCACAGTGACCTATTTTTGATTGCATTGGCTCTAATTTCAATACCTTTTCACGTATTTCCACCAAAATTGCAATTTGAGTGCACCGTGAGTTGAAAGTACATATGAAGTACACCAAAACACAGTGCTTTTTATATACATTATATGTACTTTTCAGGGATTATTCAACATTGCCTAATTGATTCATGTTATATTAGTGGAGTAGATTGTGCCAAAACTTGGTGAGTGTAATATCATTTTCAAGAATTGTTTACCATTGCCTAATTGATTCATCCACAGAAATGGGGTATTTTGTTTGCTCCAGGACACAGTATCACAAACTGTATAACATTCTTTCTCATATTGTGATTGTGCATTATCTCACTTACATCATTTCTGAAAATATTTGGGATATTTGCAAAAGGTTGATCTAATACAAATGATGAAAAATAAGTCTTTAATTTTTCACTTGCAAATCTGGGTGTGCTTTGACTTTTTAATGATATGCTGATTAATTCCACAAAAGACTATGTTCACTTTTCACTAAAATCATCTTTTCATCAGATTTTAATTCTATTTTTAAAAATATGTATTTGATATAGTTGTACTCTATAACAGTTTTGTTTTTGACAAGAGTATTTTTTACCATGTTTTTAAGCTAACAGTATTACTATAGACTTGACTGATGTTTTATTTACCCACACCCCAACATGCATAAATTAGTATATTCATATAATTTTTTTTTATCATTTTTTGTTATTCTTCTGTTTTATACATAATGTGGGTTGGCAGTTATGAACCCCAACAAATGTCTATAAAGGGACTGCAACCTATATACATATTTAAACACTTTATATCACACAAGTCAATCAACTTTAAATAGAATATAAATTGGTGTGCTTGACTGCTTTGTCTCCCTTTGTATGCCTTCTATTAGTGAGTATAAAAGAAACCTGTAATCACATATTTGGCTTGATGTAACTTTGATTACCATTGATTTAACAGTTATCAAAGTGATTAATGAATTTTGCCAACAATCTCAAAATGAGAGTTTTTTTCCAGCTATCATTACTTTTAATAAGCTTGCAACTGGTTTTGTTCAGGGATCTGCTTTATCACAAGTTGTGCTGTTCTTATTGCTGCCTATTGACAACACTTTCAGTTAATCCATTTGATAATTAGGGTAATTAAGGCAATTTCATGGCCTCAGGGTTGACTCTTTAATCACCAAGGTTTGAGTATAAGAAAACCATTCCTTTTTTTACATTCCAACCTGATTTTGTTTTATAAGCTGAACTAAAATAATTCTTGACATCCTGATAAATTTTACTATCTAAAATTATTACAGATTTGTAAAACAAATAGTGTTATGCAGAAAATGTACAGGTCTGACTATTTTGGTTAATTATTTTATTCACAAAATATGAGCTAACCTGTACTGACTCTTAAAATCTGTGTTATACTTTATAAACATCATGTGATTGTGTGAATTTGGAACAATGTATATCAAATATTTGTTGGTTCAGCTTCAGTTAAATGAGACCACTAACTTAAGCAGATTAAAAATATAAAGTGAGAAGTGACTGAAGTTTCAACAGTTCTTATTTTAGTTTAGTATAAGTGACTATTATTATTATTATTATTATTATTATTATTATTATTATTATTATTATTATTATTATGCAGAGCTCCCAATGATGACTATAGCCCAAGCAGTCTCCAGCAAGTGACTGACATTATTTTCCTCAACCTGTATGATGAGATGGTTATGAATATCTTGGAGGTAAATGCTGTTCTTATTTAACTCGTATGAGGCTCATGTGGGGCAAAATAAAATGATGAAAATAATTTATTTTGGTATGGGGCAAAGTGACCTTTTTAAAGAGGAGACTTTTATGCAATAACATTTAGTTATTTTAAAAGTTTCAAAAGTTTTATATGAAATGAGCACAAACTTTAATATAATTAATACAGTATATGTCACTTTTATGTTGCTTACCCTTTGTTCATCAAATACATTACCCAATCACATTAATATTAAAAATTACTTCTGTTACCTCCTGACTCAAGCCATCCTGTGGACTTGATAAAGTTTATCAGTTGCTTCGGTGTAGACAAAGGGAAGTAATGATTAGAATTACCTCCCCTTCACAAACTGGTAGTCTTTACACAAGGTAACCTAATTTTTAACTTGCGCTGCAAGCTGACTTCATGCTACTGAGAATCTATGGATTTTATCCTTTTCTGTTAGCCATCCAACAGTCTTATTTGGAGGTAAAATAAGTCAAACAATCATATGATCTAGTGCATACTACATTTGTGTGGTATTTGGTGAAATTTCAGATATTTTATATGAGTTTGTTGCTATTTCATAAGACTTGTGTTTACAACTTTAAAACCATATTGGAACTATGTAGTACTACAGTACAGCTATTCTCGTACATTATTACTCCTTTTTATACATAACATCTATTTACCTGGATATATACTTCACTACCATTTTGTTCAATCCTTGTTATGTCAATCTATAACTGTTTTTCTTTTTCCATTTGCAGACTGTTGTTACTTTGCATGTCTAATGATTAGTTCGAATAATTAAATTTTATTTTACACAAACGTTATAAATATTTTGTTGTATAATAAATGTTTACATTTATTTTGAAGAATTTATATTTTTAAAGTATGATGACAAATTCTTTGTCTTCACATTTTACAACTTACCTTTACATTGAAACAATGTGGCCAGTGTTCTCAAGGAACTCAACAGTGTTAACACAGGAATCACATTCAGTTTGACTGACAGTTGAGCAGAGTAAGCAGTTAATTACCTAGACCAAAAATCCTCTCAAAAAAAGTAATTTATTCCATGTTTTTTAGGATGATAGGGAGCGTGGCACTAGCATTCATCAGAGGATAGAGAAACACTGGCTGGGGAGCCTCAAGATTCCTTTCTCTACTCTCTACCTCAATGGCAAGGTAAATGATCTCTACTCTCTACCTCAATGGCAAGGTAAATGATCTCTACTCTCTACCTCAATGGCAAGGTAAATGATCTTTACTCTGTATAGTTAAATATAACAACATTCAGCATCAAATTTTGTCTTTAGTCATGCCGTTCGTCAGCTGATCAGGGTTGACACTGTTTGATTATGATTTTTAGCCAGCATTTAAGACCCAATCTGAACATCCTCTGTGTTTTCCAATCCAATAGCAATTGATATTCAGAAGAGGTTCAGATGTAATCAGTGATGCTTTCCAAATCTGTTAGTTTTTGTCAGACAAATATCTGGTTTATACATGTGAAGATAACTCCATTATAATGAAAGAAAGATGAAGAAAAATGATGAAGATAACATTGAGTGATGTTTCAACAATCATTGAAATAACAAGACTTGTTATATTTGACTGCCATTTTTGAATAAATAGAACTATTCATTATTTTGCTGTTAATGATGTCTTATAGAATGCCCTATCTCTGCCCTTAGTTTTACCCCCAATGTCTACTCTAGTAAACATTCTCCCTGCCTCTTTTGCTAAGTCAGTCAGTGAATGAATTCCAAATGCATGGTTCATGTTTGGAAACAATCAGCAATATCCTAGAGAATGCTTGTTCTTTTTGAAAATTCTGCTAGTTGCATATAACTATTAATAGTATAATTATGTTTGGAGTACTGATTACCTACAATTACAGTATAAATCTGTTTGGAGTGCTGATTACCTACAATTACAGTATAAATCTGTTTAGAGTGCTGATTACCTACAATTACAGTATAAATCTGTTTGAAGTGCTGATTACATACAATTACAGTAAAAATCTGTTTGAAGTGCTGATTACCTACAATTACAGTATAAATCTGTTTGGAGTGCTGATAATTACAGTATAAATCTGTTTGGAGTGCTGATTACCTACAATTACAGTATAAATCTGTTTGGAATACTGATTACCTACAATTACAGTATAAATCTGTTTGGAGTGCTGATTACCTACAATTACAGTATAAATCTGTTTAGAGTGCTGATTACCTACAATTACAGTATAAATCTGTTTGAAGTGCTGATTACGTACAGTTACAGTATAAATCTGTTTGAAGTGCTGATTACGTACAATTACAGTATAAATCTGTTTGGAGTGCTGATAATTACAGTATCTGTTTAGAGTGCTGATTACCTACAATTACAGTATAAATCTGTTTGGAGTGCTGATTACCTACAATTATAGTATAAATCTGTTTGGAGTGCTGATTACCTACAATTACAGTATAAATCTGTTTGGAGTTCTGATTACCTACAATTACAGTATAAATATGTTTGGAGTGCTGATTACCTACAATTACAGTATAAATCTGTTTGGAGTGCTGATTACCTACAATTACAGTATAAATCTGTTTGGAGTGCTGATTACCTACAATTACAGTATAAATCTGTTTGGAGTGCTGATAATTACAGCATAAATCTGTTTGAAGTGCTGATTACCTACAATTACAGTATAAATCTGTTTGGAGTGCTGATAATTACAGTATAAATCTGTTTGAAGTGCTGATTACCTACAATTACAGTATAAATCTGTTTGGAGTGCTGATAATTACAGTATAAATCTGTTTGGAGTGCTGATTACCTACAATTACAGTATAAATCTGTTTGGAGTGCTGATTACCTTCAATTACAGTATAAATCTGTTTGGAGTGCTGATAATTACAGTATAAATCTGTTTGAAGTGCTAGTTACATATAGCTATAGTATAGTACCACAAATAATATAGTCTTGATTTGAGGATGATTTTGTTTTTAAGATTGATGGTAAATTTACCATTGACACTCCTCCCATCCTACTGGGCTATGGCCATGAACACCCACAAGGTGAATTGGAACTGGTGATCAACCATGACGTCAGGACAACACTTAGCATCTTCATGACAATAGAACCGCCACTTACACAGCCAGAGCATGTCAAAGAAAAGGTTTGTAATGCAGACTGACTGTACTTATGCATTTTTTTCCAACTTATGGAATTCAGGTGCTTTTAACTTGTAATGGTGTGGGAAAATAATTATGCGACTTTCTATAAAAAAAATACAGATTGACAGGCATGGAATTCTTTTTACGCCCTAGCTTTTTTTTTAGGTAGTAGCTTGGTTTGATCCTGTTTATCTATCCTGGGAACCTTGTTACAGACATAAAATTGTATAGGAATTTGTTGCATATGCAGATGACCTGATTACTATTTGGTCATGGCACTGTTGTAATGTTTCCATTTTTTCAATTTTTGAACCTTTTGGAGTTTGGGTTTTTATGGTGAAAATGTTGTTAGCATAAGCCCAAAAGCTACATTCACAGAGAAATTAATTTTTTTGGTACATCTGCATGCATATGATTAGGTTTTCATTTCATTGAAGCAATTGTTTCATATTTCAAACAAATTTGAATATTTTTTAACTTAGACATCTAAGGCCAATGGTATTGTACATGAATTACAGACAAATCTAGTTACATTTTGATTTTGTTTTGTTGATTGATGTATGATTGCACATCAGTACCTGAAAGATTATTAGTGATGTAGCAATGGCAGTATAGTATCTTGCACAGAGAAACTGCAACAGTTTTCCCATCTGGTCAGGTTCATTGGCATACTTAATTCTGTCCCCAGATATGTTTTTACTACCTTCTGTTTAAATCAGGAAGTTTTCCCAAATTATGGATTAGATACACTAGATATTAAAAATTCTCAGGTTTAAAAAATCTTGTACATGATCTATATGAGAGACTAGATGAAATTTGACATTGGCTACAAGATTTAGAAGGAACTGGTTGGAATATAAGTTTGTTGGTTCAGAATATTGCTGTATATCTTTTAAAGTGAAATCGGAGTTATGTTTAAGGTAATTTTATGGGTTTGAAAAAGAAATGGTAAGAATATAAGTTTATATGCTTTGGAGTCATTTAGGAGAAAGTGAAATGTTCCTGAAGCAGAAATGGAGGGTTGATATCTATTTGAACTGTAGTGGACTTTAGGATTTGTACTTGTGTATGTTTGGTTTGGATTTTTAACATAGCTTTTAAAAAAATCAGTCATAGCACTATGATGTCTGCAGTGTGGCAATTTATAGTGATGTCTAGCACTGAGGTATCATGCTACAGACATGTAGCATCATGTCCCACCCAGTCACATTATCCTGACACCAGGTCAGCCAGTCCTAACACTAACTTCTTAATGCTGAGAGTGCCAAACGAGGCAGCTCTTAGTACCTATTTTATAAGTCTTGGACATAACTCAGCTATCGATCAAACCCATGACCTCCTGCATCTGAGGCAGACACTCTAACCACTAGGCCACCAGAGCGGTCAGATTTGTTTTTACAGAGAACATATGTAGAAGTTTACAGAAATGGAGGAGAACATGATTTCTTGAATAAATGCCAAAATTTTATAAATTCCCCCATACAAACAAGCATGTGAAAATGCCATGACTCTGTTGAAACCTGTAACTATCATTGGTACTAAAAAATTCAACCCTATCTTGTATTATTTTCTAGCTATTAGAATAATTTGACCTACTGCAGTTGGTGAGGTTGTTCCATTATGAGAATGCAGTTTTTGGTACTCATTGGTGATGATTCAACTGTTACATAACAGTTTTTAGTATTCATTAACAATGTCTTATGTATTAGATATAGATTGTGGTATTTAGTGGTAATGTCTCAACATGCAGCTTTTGGTATTCACTGATAATGTCTCCACTGTTACATGCAGATTGTCATATTCACTGATAATGTCTCCACTGTTACATGCAGATTGTCATATTCACTGATAATGTCTCCACTGTTACATGCAGATTGTCATATTCACTGATAATGTCTCCACTGTTACATGCAGATTATCATATTCACTGATAATGTCTCCACTGTTACATTCAGTTGTTGTTATTCAATGGTATTGTCTCCATGTCAATGTTATCAATTTCATTACTGATAATTGCATATCAAAATTATCAATTTCACTACTGAAATTCTCAGTTGAACTGAAATAGAAAGGTTTAATGTCAAATGTCAAAATTATCACTTTCACTACTGACAGTTGTATGTCAAAATTATCAATTTCACTACTGACAAATCAAAATTAAGCACAGTCATGGGACATTCACTGGTTTTAAAGTAAATAAACTTATTTTACAGATTTAACTGTGCTAGGCAAGACAGATTTATAATTGAACATGGGGGGTACCATATGCAGACACTTTAATTTCTGTAAAAGTGATAAACAGTAAAACCTTCTGATTCAATCAGATTTTGTTAATACATTGTAGGATGTTTAAAACAAAGTTTTCTTTTTGATTATCTAATAGTGCACAAGAAAGGATAAATTCCTTGTAATATATTTAGGTAAGATATTATTAGAATTAAGAATGAAGTTTTTCTTATAATCATAAGGAAGGGAAAGAAACAATTTTATTGAATATTTTTGATGACTTTTTATTGCAGTTTTCATCAGCAGAGCATGAGAAACTATTAGCTCACGCTGAAAATTGGCAACAGAACTTTGAAACCAAGTTCCCACAACGAGAGATTTTAACAACAGTAATAGATGTAAATGGAAAGTCAGTGTTTGTCACCCGATACTTCAAACCATTAAAACCTCCAGACGAATTTATTGATAAGGGAGAACAGAGTGCTGTAAGTAGATACAATCTTGACTTGTTAATTTGATTACTCTTTATCCAGTTATTGCTTTGACATGATGCTATGAATGGAGATTATTCATTGCAGGCTTTGGGAAACATTTTTATCTTTAGTCCAACAATCGGGTTATAGAAAGAATTTGGGGCATACATAGAAACTGATTAACTCAACTGTGTTATTTACTTGTGGCTGTGGCAGTCAAGAGACCCTAAAGAGGCACATGTCCATTTTGATAGACATGCCCTTGCCTCATACCTGTATAAGCTCAATGGTTGGTGTGCAAACCCTTTCATTAATAATACTAATAATAATAATAATATTAAAGACTTTATTTAGAGAAGGTAACTCAATTAGTTACAGAACTAATCTACCTTGAGGCCTTCTATCTGTTATGTACAATATATACAATACATACAACATGATGTGAAGAGTCTGGCTCAATGCTAAATAATTAAGGAATTTTAAATTTCAAAGTATCAAGCCTGGAACACATGCACAGGCATCTGTAAAAACATAAACATATAAAAAACATAAAATATCATTCTGCGTTAAAAAATTCAGCTTTGAAAATTATGCAAAAATTACATAAAAGCAGGCAGTATTTTTTTGTACTAGCACTGTTCAATTTTCTAAAGATTTCATCCATTTAAGACATTGATTGTGAAAAGAAGAAATGCTAGGAGCCTGCCTTATGTCACTGGGAATTTTGTTCTGTACTACTGGACCAGTATATTGAAAACTTTTTTAAATAATTCTTTCTTTGGCCTTGGTTTAATGTAATTTTTTTATTTTTATGGACCTTAAATTTGGACCCTCTCGCTGATGCGGTATGTTCAATGGCTTCTATTGATATGCTTTTTTGTTTGTAAGATAGCTAGAAAGATAATTAGTGTACATAATTAATGAACATTTTGTACTCACAAAATTATTTCATTATATCCATAATAATAAATCTATCAAAAATCGGCACCAGAAAGCATATTTGTTAATTTCAAATCCAAATACCTTTTTTCTTATTAATAAACTCACACAAACTTATGAATCGCTTATAAGAAAGTGTATTTTGTGAAATATTTATATAGGCTGGACTATGGACTGATCTTTTACAGCCACCACCCCCCCCCCCCCAACAAAAAAATGCCTAAATTAGTCAGTGATAGTTTCTATAAATTTTTATCTAGATTTGAAAAATTCTTTAATTTATATTCATATAGGTTATTAGGTCATGTAATGTACATGAGTTGAACATGGCAACAGGTGTAAAACTGCTTCTTGGACTCTCAGTAAATAGTAAAATGTGATTTCTGTACCTAACTTTAATCATCAGAGATTTCATTTCATTTTCTTTTAGTGCTAGATGTGTCACAAAATCATAATTGTTTTTACTTTCAGGTAGATCATTCAGATTTAACCTTTTATAATTATGCAACTGTAACTAACACAGACAATATAGTCATCTTTGCACAGTTTATACATAAATCTTTTGTAAGGGAGATACAAAATCATTTTAAAATATGTTTAAAGAATTTCACACCACCCCCTTCTCCCCCCCCCCCCCCCCATCATTTTCTTAGAAATACATTTTTATTTTGGATGTTATAGGAAATAATATTTGTTAATTTTACAGGAGTTGGTGGCAAGATATGTGTCCCTGATTCCATTTGTCTCAGATTCTGTTATCTTTGCTGGCCTCTGTGATATTTGGAGCACCTGTTCAGTAAGTATTGTAGTTTAGCTAATCATGAGTATACAGTACACAAATCATTTTCTGCAGTAGATTGGATTATGACATGTTGGTCTGGCTGATCATATGTAGACATGATTGTGACATATTGGTCTAATCATCAGTAGATTGG
The DNA here is from genome assembly GCA_030141615.1 of Unio pictorum. NCBI lineage: Eukaryota > Metazoa > Mollusca > Bivalvia > Unionida > Unionidae > Unio > Unio pictorum. Next base: position 2,230,815 of record JARLTB010000219.1, on the reverse strand, counting down.
ATTATGACATGTTGGTCTGGCTGATCATATGTAGACATGATTGTGACATATTGGTCCAATCATCAGTAGATTGGATTATGATATGTTGGTCTGGCTAATCATCTGTAGACATGATTGTGACATATTGGTCCAATCATCAGCAGATTGGATTTTTAATGTAGGTCTGTTTAATTAATCATCAGTAGATTGGATTATTTAATGTAGGTCTGTCAAATTAATCATCAGTAGATTGGATTTTTTAATATAGGTCTGTCTAATCATCAGTAGATTGGATTTTCAAATGTACGTCTGTCTAATCATCACTAGATTGGATTTTCAAAAGTCTGTCTAATTAATCATCAGTAGATTGGATTTTTTAATGTAGGTCTGTCTAATCATCAGTAGATTGGATTTTCAAATGTACATCTGTCTAATCATCAGTAGATTGGATTTTCAAATGTAGGTCTGTCTAATTAATCATCAGTAGATTGGATTTTTTAATGTAGGTCTGTCCAATCATCAGTAGATTGGATTGTAGCTTGTTGGTCTGTCTAATCATTATTAGATTGGATTGTAGCTTGTTGTCTAATCATCATTAGATTGGATTGTAGCTTGTTGGTCTGTTTAATTATCATTATATTGGATTGTAGCTTGTTGTCTGTCTAATCATCATCAGATTGGATTGTAGCATATTGGTCAGTCTGATCATCATTTTAGAGTTTGATTTATATGCAGTATGTTTGACTTTTACATCATTAAATTTGTTATTCATTGAATGTTTGCAAGGATGGGTGAGATCCTGATAACTTCAACTTGAAATTACTTTCTTTTTAAAAGTTGATTGTAACTTTGTAATTCAGAGAAAAGATTTATTCATGATAAGCTAATTTGTGCTGGCTTCTGTAGGAGGGAAGTATTTGGAATGAAGATGTATGATTTGTTTTATCAGTTTTCAGTAGTTAATCCAGACATGCATGTCTTCTGTAAGGGTGTACTACTGTATCCTAAACTGTCTGCAGTCACCACAAAAATTTTAATAATAAAATAATTTACTCAGGTTCTCAGAAATATTCCTTTGTGTTTTGTTTTTTATTCTGAATGTTCTGCAGTGTGCTCACATAAAATGGAAGTAATCAGAAAAAGGTCATTCTTTGGAAACCACTAAATGGTCATTGCAAAAGATCAACATTTGGAATTTGGAAACTTGTTTTTATTTAAATCTGAGATGTTTATTGATTTACTAATCTGCAGGTGTCATGCATTGGTGGACAATGGGCTGCATGCAGAAACTATTGATATTGCATTGCAACTTTCAAACCCATCAGAGTTGCTAAGAGTAATTATTTGATTTATGTAAATGCAGAATGAGTCAGTATTCGTTGTTTGCTTGTTAAGTTTGTCTACTTTGCATTTTAACAGATTCTGTACAATTTATATAAGCAAAATACATATCAGTTTTATTTCTGGAACTTGAATCTGGAATTACCTGATATGTATTTTGAGTAGTTGATTTGTCTTTCAGACAAAACATCAACCTCACTAGGCCCTTTCTTGTAACATATTTTAAATATACAAAATGATTAAAAACTGAGAAAGATCTAGTGTGTAGTCATTGATACCCATTTTTCCCACCTATTGTATTTGATTTTTTTTTTCTGGCATTGTATCTGAAACCAATCTAGATTTCAGCACATGCAGGTTTATTCTTGTATTTTTGTATGTATGTGTTACATTATATTATTTCTGTATATAATTTGCAACTGACATACCATGTACATCACTCCATCACTCTAAGATTCTTCTTGATAATAGAATTCCTGTTTTAAATTAAGTATTGTTATATATGGGTCAGACCACAAATTCATTTCCCATATATATGACTGTTAATGTTTGGGAAAATTAAACAGTTTTATGTGCTAGATTACAAGAACATATACTTAGTAAGTGTAAACTTTAGGAATAATTAAGATTATGTACTTAGCATCAGTTTCTCAAGATAAATATCCCTCAATTAAGGCAGCAGTAAAAACTACCTTAAGCACTAGACAGTCACTAAATTTTAGTCAGCTGGAACAAATTAAAATTATGTTTTTGCACAGACAGAGTCAGTATAAAAGTTGATTAAAGACATGGATATTTTTTTTAATAATTCCATGATATTACAGCCAGTGGCCTGATATCAAGTACATATATGTAGCATGATATCCAGTCTTCCCAGACATTGAGACTACCGGTAACACCCTGCTTAGATAATAATTAGTGTTGTGTCTCCCATACAAAAAATGGGATTTTACAATGGTCATGCATATTTAAGACCCTTTCACTAGCAATCTCGGTGCAAAAATCAACTGCATCTGTACAATAATTTGTAGATTCACTCCTACATTACAGTAATTTGTAGATTCACTCATACTTACAATAATTTGTAGATTCACTTGTACTTTACAATAATTTGTAGATTCACACTTTGAAAACATGTGTTTTTGTACAATTTTGACCTGCTCTGCAGTTATCTGTTTTAATATTTCCTTCCAAAACAACACCTATTCTGTCCATAGTTTATTCCCAATATGATTACATTGGTTTATTCATGCACTCGTTATGTTGTATAGCTAGTAAGTATAGGACATAAATAAAGAAGAAGTAATTAATAATTATTACATTGAGAGCAAGAAAATAGATATTGTGGTATGATTTTGGCAACTATTCCATACCATCTAAATTACTAAACACATGGAGGTGTACAGTTTGAACTCACTTATAAGACCAGTCATGGTTATATATAGAAACATGTGTTTTAAGCTGTTAAGAAGATGACTCTTTTTAGCCCATTACTTTCATCTTTTAAGAAGTCAAATACCTTTCCATTCCCAGAACTATGCAGTTTCTCTGACCTAAGTAAGAACTATTATATAATTTATTATTATTTCTTAAAGAAGCAAGTTTTATAATATACAGTGACACTGATGACATTCCACATGCTGTGTTGTGTATATCTACTTTGTGTGCTTGACTTCTGTCCATAATTTGAGGGCTGTGGATAGATTTTGCAACCTAACTTTTGTCATGATTCTAAGTAGTAAACATTATGTTTTCTTGAATTTGAGTTTAATACCAGATTTTGTTTATGAATTAATGAGTTCTTCATTTGGAAATCATTAACAACATGAGTCAAGTGAAATTTGTATAAACAGACTTTGTAAACAAGTATTATTTTCTATTTCATATCAGTTTTTGGGAATCTGTGATCTGAGTGTTTTGCTGTGTTCAGATATAATTCTAGAAGTATTATTCCTTTCAATCATTGATTTAAATTACTAAGTATTCATTGACTGGATTTACAAATTTATTTATTTTTTTTTAAAATTTATTCCAAGACATTCTAGATTGCACAATTGGTATGTCAAGACATTCAAGACTATTGAAATTCATTTGGAACATTCTGTACTTAGACTTGTGATAGAACATTTAGGATTATTTATGGTAAAATTCACAATATTGTAAGTTGTCACTTTGTAACTTAGAGGAGTAAATTGTTTGTTGATTTTATAAACTTCTTGGTTTTGCTTCTTTATGTTACATAGTATAAGGCAATATAGTTGTAACAAAAATAACTTGGAAAAGAAAACTTAATGAAAAAGAATCTCTTTAAACTTCTATTTAAGTTACATAATAGTTTATAATTTTAAACATGTACAGTAGCTATTGAAGACTCCTGTTTCATATTGTCATGACTTCTGAGTATATCGATCTATTTTCAAAAAGAATTTGAAAACCTTTTGTTAAATTTTGTTGTAAAAGATGACATACATTTTAGGTATTTGATAAGCTCCACTTTGATACTGGTACCCCACTCAGTTAATTATAATTGCTCTTATTCTTGTGTTCATTAAGTAGTACATTAACTTATTTTTTTATGTACTTCATATAGTTGATCTACTTATAAGCTGACATACTCTATTTCTCCCAAAGACAACATTATAATGAGGAATTATTGTATTATGTTCTTCATTATGGGGCAGTCTAACTATAGGCTGGAATACTCTCTGTCTCCCAAAGATAATATTATAATGAGGGATTATTGTATCATGTTCTTCATTATGGGGCAGTCTAACTATAAGCTGGCATAATCTATGTCTCCCAAAGACAACATTATAATGAGGGAGTATTTATCATGTATTTCATTATGGGGCAGTCTAACTATAAGCTGGCATACTCTTTGTCTCCCAAAGACAACATTATAATGAGGGAGTATTTATCATGTACTTCATTATGGGGTATTGTAACTATAAAGCTGGCATACTCTATGTCTCCCAAAGACAACATTATAATGAGGGAGTATTTATCATGTACTTAATTATGGGGTATTGTAACTATAAGCTTGCATACTCTATGGCCATTGCAATAATACTCTATATCATAACTGAGGTAAAATATATTTTAATTTTTTCAATACAGTACTTGTAGCTATTTCAGATGTATATTATCATTTACTGTTGATATGTAAAAGTAACTGACCTATATTACTTTCATTTAAGTTATTCTAAAATCTGATTGACTGAACAGATAACACACAAGACAGTGAATTTGTTTCCTCACAGCAATTTTAGCTTCATAAACCATTGTATTTTAACTTGCATGGAAATATTTTTAGATCACAGTATGAAACTAAATAGTTACAACCTTCTGTCTCCCTCAGTACATTGATTTATGGAGCTGTTATGTATAGATATTGACCTATGAGAAGCGGAGGCCAATATCGTATTTATCATCTATGGAACACAATAAAAGCCCATCACTGTATAATATCATGCAGACAACTAGAATAGAGTCATACCAGAAAATTTATAAGAAAACTACTTATTTACAATGACTAAATGTAAGCATTTGCCTGAAGTATTTTAAAGATATAGTAAAACAAATATGCCTTACACTTTTACACATCTCTTCATGTTTACAATGACTAAATGTAAGCATTTACCTGAAGTATTTTAAATACTGGTATATAGTAAAACCAATATGCCTTACACTTTTACACATCTCTTCATGTTCTGGAGAATAACATTTCCCTGAATTTAGCAAGAAAACAAAAATTTACTTTAGTTTTATTTACGTATTTATGTACTACCAATATTCTGCTATTTTATATCAGTGTACAAATGTATATCAGATCAGACTGATTTCCCAGGAAAAATATTATGATAATACAATGTGATGATTTACAAATTTAAAGACTTTAACAAAATTAAGATTTATTTCATTAAAAATATTATGATAATACAATGTGATGATTTACAAATTTAAAGACTTTAACAAAACTAAGGTGATTTATTTCAAATTTAAAGACTTTAACAAAATTAAGGTGATTTACAAATTTAAAAACTTTAACAAAGTTAAGGTGATTTATTTCGTTAACAGCAATTCCTTATGATGTTGTCGGGAGATGAAGAAGAGCATGCTGTGTTGCTGGCAAATTATTTTCTTGCCCTCAACAAGAAGACCTGGCTTATTATTGGTAAATAATATTTTTATCACTAATAACATTTTTGCACATAGATGGTATTGTTTGGACTCAGTATCAGACCAGGATTGTGCGCAGTAGGAAGAATGTTATGTTGCACATTTTAAATGTTTTATTTATAACTGTATTTAATGGGCTGTTAAATCATGGAAGGCAAAACAGAAGTCAGTGGTGCAGGGAGATATCTTGTCTTGAGAAGATACTCCAGTGTTGCTTTAACTCAGACATTTTGCTGAGATAATTTACATTGGTATGGAGAGCATCAACCAGAACTCTGATATGATGAGTTATAAGGGTAAGAAAACCGGTCAGGAATCAGAGGTTACAAGACCATAATAATAGACAAGGAAAGACTTCCACTTCCTTCAGGTAGACGATTTTTATGTTATAACTTGGACCACACAAACCACACAAGTAGGTAGTCAGTACCAACTAAAACATGTTAGTCCAGACCATGCATGTGATTCCACCTGTGGTAGGACAAAATATTGTTTTCGAGCCTTTCTACACAAATATTATTTTATAATTGAAATCTACCACTTTTTAAAATTAAACAATTTTAGGGAAAGCAAACATGTTTACAGAAACCAGTCAGAACTAGTCTACTATGGATCTGAACTTTTCTACCTGTGATTTCATGTATACTGTGTAATACTAGGGACCATAACTTTGCCATCAGTGCAGTAATGTATTCTAAATGTAATACTAGAGACCAGAATTTGTCCACTTGTGCAGTGATGTATGCTGAGTAATCCAATTAAGAACAACATGTAAACAAGAAAGTTGTAAATTGATTAACATATGGTTATAAATGAGAGAGTTTAAGGCCAAAAGAGGGATATTTAATGAGATGTTAAAAATAATACATATTATTAAAATAAACAATATAATACAATCATGACTTTTGAGTCTTTGATACAAATTGAATGACCTTGGACAGAGGTGACATAAAAAGGAGAGACTAACCAAAAACACTGCATACATATTTTGATATTTTTTTGTTTATCGTGTTTTACAAGATGCTTTAGGAGTAATATTTAATAGCATCTCTGCTCTTTTGGGGTAATTTCATGTGAAAATGCTGAAATTTACACTTTCTTCAAATGTTACAAGAAAGGTCTAAGAAATGTTACAGCAGCTTAAACTGTTCAAAGTTTTAGAGGGTTAAATGGTCCTGAGTTTGTGTATTTCTTGCAAAGTGGATCTTAAGATACTATATTGGGGATGAATTATGGCACCAGGCTTTTAAAATGCATAAAACAGCAGTACAGTATACTACTGATTTTTTTAGAAGTCAATCTACTAATCAATTGTTTCAAATTTTCTGATTTCATGTCCTGGTTCTGTCACATGTATGCCATGCTAAATGATTGAACAACTGAAGAGAATAGGTAATTGGCATTTAGTACATTTTTCTTAATTTTGTATTCAGGTTCTGCTATTCCTGAAGGTCCCACAGCCTATGTGCTGACGGAAGAGAAAGATGATTTCTGGATCTGGAATGCTGGGACAGGCAAACACTTCAGTGTACGAGACAGCAACTGCCCACTTCAAGTTGTAGGGTGTTTGATCAATAGTGAAAATGTGAGTTACTGTTTCTAAAAGATTTCACTCCCTCCTAAAATTATGACAGTTCATTTCTTTCTTGCACTTGCAAATGTGAAAGTTTCTGGTCTAGATTTTTCATAATTTCTGAATTGCAAAGACTCGTCATTTCAATATCAGTCATCATTTCAATATCAGTAGAATCTGATGATATTCCTTCACTGAGTGGAACAGGTACAACTAAATTAATTACATATTTAACATGGCTATCTCTTTCAATATACCAGTACTCCTATAATTTATTTAGAACCCAGGAGCACTAATACTATAATTTAACTAATTCATTTTCTTCTTAACTTTGTAAGGGCCGTAATATCTAATCTGAAGAAAAGTAAGAAGAGTAACACAACTCCATTATCAGACTCAAAAGTTCTCTCCCTTGTAGTTCTTTCAAACCAGTTTCATTTTTAACTTGAATTGCTGAATGCCCAATTCATTCATAACTTGCTGGAAAATTCCAGACATGAAGTTTGAACCTTGATCAAACTGAATAGATTTGGGAAGGCCATACTGAGTAAAAAACTTTATCAAAGCTTTTACTATTGTTACTTGATTTGGTCTTGGGTAAGGGATCTACACAATCTACCATAATTCTACAAAATGGTTCGTCAAAGGCAGGAATAGGTTGCAGATGAGCCTTAGGTATCTTCTGATTGGGTTTTCCTACCATTTGACAAGTATGACAAGATCTACAATATTTGACAACATCACTTTTGATTTTTGGCCAATAGAAGTGAGTCATGATCTTGTGATACGTTTTATTAATCCCTAAATGACCAGCCAAAGGAGTTTCATGGGCCAGATTAAGTATTTCCTGTCTGTAAGGTTTTGGAACTACTATTTGATAGTTCACTGACCACTCATCACCAGCAGGTACCTCAAGAGGTCTCCATTTTCTCATAAGAATTCCATTTTTAATGAAATAACAGACAGGAACTGCAGTGGCTTCAGTCTCATTTATGACCCTTTGAAACAAACAGGAGATCTCAGGATCTTTTTCCTGTTCGACAACAAATGACTGTCGTTTATCACCCTGATTAGAATAAAGAGGATGAGTTGTTTAAAGAGGATCACTATGATCAATACCTTCTGATTGATCCAAACAAAGAGTAAAAGTGACCTCATCAAAAGCCTGACCTATACACGCATCAGCTGAAGGAATATTGCCTTCCTCAACATTATTCTCCATCTTAAATTTGAATTCTAATTCTTTTAGTTTAATTTCAGAGTCTGATGTAGACTTACTGACCGAAATCAAAGCACTTTGTTTCAAAATATCCTTTTCCACCAAATACTGGACCAAAATCTTTTTGATATCTTGTCGGAAAGATCAAATTTTCTGGCAAGTTGAATCAACTCATCTTTTTTGAAAAGATTTAATTGCTCCTGGGTAGGATTAGAAAGAAATATTTCTACTGTAGATGTCATTTTGATACAAGCCTGTCAGTCTCACTAAAGATTTAAAATTTTCAAAAACTAGGGGAATTCAAATTTAAAACAAAAGTTTTCTGAGAAAAATTCTAGCCAAATTCCAATTTATCTCAATCTCAATCCCGAATGATAGCACCCAATTTCTATGTTATGTAGGCTCAAATAAGCAGCAACACAGAAAAAGTGAAAACTAACAAGCTTGTAAAATTTAACAAACGATTTTATTAAGTACAAATATTCTCATAAGAAAATATAAATAAACTTACGGTTTTAGAGAATCAAATCCAACATTAATCCAATATAGAATTCACAAAAATAATCCACTATTAGAATTGCAAGAGTCCTGTATAAATAAATGTTCTAATAGTTCCAGGTTCGAATCTTGACGATGTAATCCAAAATGGCTGATGATGTCACGTGATGCAGTTCTTGTTTTTAAAATAATCCAAATGAAAATCATGAACACATGTCCTTTTCCATATAAATAAAATAATTCCTCTTGCTACAACGAAATGACACAATTTCCAGTAAAAGGTAATTAAAATTATAACTCAAACAGAAAACACAACTTAACATCACAAAAGCCCAACATATATTGAATTGTTCTATCCCAAACAATAATTTAAATACCTGTTTTTTACATAAACAAGTGATCACGTGATTTTATGGAAGTTCATAGAAGGTCATAGAACAAACATACGATCATTTAAACACGTACGCAAGGAAAGATCTAGGTAAGAAAATCAGTCACTTTTTACCCCCAAGAACTAAAAATAAAAAGACGTCCCTGAATTTAGCCAATCGTTTTAGAAGCTTGTTGACACAGTCTGAAGCAGGGTCAGAAATTAGGTCAACCCTATTGTTTACAAATAGAGTCTAGGTCAGCCTGAATTTTCCAGAATAGATATCTCCCAATTAATTAATTTTAAACCCAAAATGACAAATTTGGATCTGACATTTAAAAATAAATAATTTAAATCAAATATACGTAACATCAGTCACTCTCATTGGGCATCCATGTTCCATAAACACACTTCTAGTTTTGTCTGAATGCTTCATATAATGTTTAGTCAGTTTGAAGTATGAATTAAGAATGACTAGAATATGAATGCATAAAAAATGTAGAATAAATGATGAACACAAATGTAGGATTCAAATGCAAAATGATAAATGATAAAAATTAGATATGTTTTATTTAATTAAAATAAAATGTAGCCCAGAGTATATACAATTGAGACTGACATAACAGTTAAAGTTAGTACCTTCGAAAATATATTCTCACAAAGTAATGTGTTATATTTTATTCACTCTAGAATTAACTAGGTCTTTAATGAAGTTGTTAGTGAATAAATGAAATGACTGATGTGATTTAAAAAGCATTTATCATTGAAGGTCATTTTACCAGAATTAAAACTTTATACATGTTGGTAATTATTTGATATGGTATTCACATAGATAACATGTAATGAGGGCAATACAACTACCTTTTTTGGGGAGGGCAGTAATTTTATTGCTTTTTCCAATGATTAACTTTAGGTGTCATTATTACTCCATATCACTGTTGAAAAGTATTTCGTTTGGTGCACATCTGTACTTTTCTTTCGGTTACAAATTTCATATTTGGAAGACAAAACATATTTCCCATAAGCTGGAAAATGTTTTATAGATATCAATTGTTATTTGTAGTTACCTGCTAGGCCATCCCAGCATATAATATCTCAGTATATAATGCTGGTTTTTATATTTACGAATTTAAAAGGCATTTTCAGTTTTCTGCTTTCTGGTGTTCCTTAATATTTCAAATTTTCCAGAGATTAAGATTTTGAGGTTATGTACTTGCCAACCCCTCTTCAGGTATTTCCTGTCTGATGTTTCATTGCCTTTCTTCCCTATTTGAGTTTAGAGTGGTCAATGACCTTATGACCTTAAGATCTTTTTAAAAGGTTTCCGTTTTTCTGTCTTTTTTAAGTTACCACTTGTATATGTTGCTGCTGTACTTGTTTAATTTGTAGGGTGATTGGAATACACAGATCCAGTTTTCTGAGCTATCATGTCTTGAGAAAACAAAAGTTGTTTTCTATCAATTGCATGAATGTATGCTGTGTCTTTTATCCAGTATTTTGTTATAGTAAGATAAATGTCAGTTATATTACATATTTTATTTTAATTTTGTGGGTATTTATTTACATACATATATTATTTTTATTGTATCATTTTTGTTAGTCTGTGTTTCAATGTTTTCATTTTTAATGAGAATGATAAACCTTTCTCTTGAAAGACAGCAATAAATGCCTATCTACATGACCCACTGCATGGATTAGGTTAGAAACATTACAAGCCTTTAAAATGTATCTAGGTTTATATGGTGATTGAGGAAACAAATGTCCTTCATTTTCCAGATTCCAGAATGTGGATTTGAAGATTGTAACATGACATTTTCTGTAAAATTTGCATTTTGAGCTATCAAAAACTGGAAAGCAAATTAATATGTTCATTGATAAGTAAAACCAATATTTTGTTCCAGTGTAACATGTATAATTAGACATCTTTGTTTATTTACCAGTGAATTATAAAGCTTTCTCTATAAAGAAGAGATTCAAATTATATCCATTTTCATTATGGTTAGGGGTCATTCAGTATTCAAGATAAAAGCAATTGAAGTTTCATTAATGGGTCGCAAATTAATAGCAATGCATATATATGGCTTCTTTTGATTTTCTATTTATCAGACTTCACCCATAAGCTAAATGTTGTTTGATCTTGGTGAGTTGAGCAACTGACTAATGAAGATATTATTTTATTTTCGGTGTATATTTTAAAGTCAGTGATGATTTCATTCATTAAATGGATTAAAGTGAGCAGAATACAGTAATCTTGCAAGGAATATAAATTTGGGAGAGAACAACATATACCCATACTTACGATTTTGTTGTACAGTGCACATGAAACACTCTTGACAACAACAATAATAATAATAATAATGATATTAAATGCATGGTATTTTTTGTTGGAATTCCAATTTTAAGAGGTGAACACATATACAGTGGTCCCAGGAGTGCAACAGCCAGGTTTGCTTTTCCCATGAGTGGCGACTAGTGACAGGTTTGCTTTTTCCCATGAGTGGCTGCTAGTGACAGGTTTGCTTTTCCCATGAGTGGTCACTAGTGACAGGTTTGCTTTTCCCATGAGTGGCCACTAGTGACAGGTTTGATGGTATATCAGCCACATTTTCAATATTTATTAACCTTACATCTGCTGTTATCTCTTAGATATGGGCCAACATTCAACAGTATGAAAAACCAGCCCAGATGTCCTTCATCCTAAATGATTCCAAGTGCTGGAGTACTTTGTTTGGGCGGACATTCCCCAGTCCTGGTCTTGGCTCTATTCAGGTAGATTACAGTGTATTTGGTGTTGGTTGGAATCGCATTTGTGAGTTTCAGAATATCAACTGTAAAATATCTATTTCTAGATTAATATCACCTGAAATCTTTGTCATGCATGTGTTGACATGGTAACACTTAGGAAGTTAGTTATACTTTTCTTTCACCACCAGAAGTAACAAAGTTAATGTTTTGCATTAAAGTTTTGTGTTACAGCTTGTGTGAGTGCAATGGGGTGATGAATGCATCAAAATGTAGATGCATATGAGACATCAGGATCCATGGAACACTTTTTACAATATATTAGTGCATTAGAAGTACATTCCAAACACATTTTGTTTTTGTTCTGGACTTATAGAATTTTTGTCCAGAAATCTTATATTGTCATTAGTCCATATTTGTATCTTTCAGATAGACAGACTGATAGAAAGATATACTGGCATGACAGATAGACAGACTGACAAATAGTCAACAGACTGTGACATAGAATTACAGACAGGCAGACTGGCAGAAAGATTGACGTTGACATATAGACATTCTGTGAAAGACAGAACAACATAGACTGACAGATAGACTGAGATATATAAAACTGTGACAGACTGACTGGTCCATGAAAGCAGTCTACATGGATGTTATAGATTAAAAGGTTTATGATTGATTTTCAATAACATATTTCTTACTATTGAAGGCCTCATAGCAGTTTAAGGACTTGGCATAAGTTCTTACCACCATGCATTATTTTTTAAATAGTGGTGCATGAAATTTTGTTGTACAACATTTAGTCAGCTGTTGCATTTATTTAAGAATGCCATTTTGTTTGCTAATATATCTTTTTGGAATCTAGTATCTATTGGATTTGTTGCAAGACTTGCCATATAATATCACTTAATATCACTTAACTTAATATCACTTAATTTATCATATTTCCACTTGACAAAGTTATTTATCCTGCTATCTGTTCTGGGCCAGTAATGTCTTCAGATGCATTATAGTTTGGGTCAACACACAAACTTTATAGCTTTACATTTTTAGTATAATTTTTTTCCATCCTTTTCAGCCAGAGGCATTATACTACTTCTCCACAGACAAGGTATATGTTCGAGACCTGCAGGAGAAGATTGAACAGATGTTGAAGAACAAAATTATGGATTGGCGAAGTCGACATATTACTCGCTGGAACCGACATTGTACACAGATTATTCGAAAGCTATTACCAATGTAGGTTGACAAAATAGCATCAGACTCTTGACAGTAGGCAGCTGGCTCCATTTAAATTTCTTTATATTTAGAGGAAAATCTCAATCTCTCCATTCTGTTATGCAAAATACTTTGGGAATTTTAATAGTAGCATTTTGTCTCTGTCAGAGATTTTGAAATTGTAATTGCTTTTTCAGGATATGTTTTGCAAACGTTAATGTGATTGTCACATATGTGTGAAATTTTATTTTTTTAAAAACATTTAATGGAGATATTACAAGATGTGCCAAAAGAAAACAAAATATGATATACCTAATTGTTAAGTGCACCAGAAAAAGTTTAAATTTTGGTTTCCGCTCAAGCTTATTATTTTTAACAATTATATTTTCTTTCTCCTTCTCACTGTATTTTATTTAACTCATCTTTTTTTTTAAATTAATTATTATTTGACAGCAAATGGACCTCTGAAATATGTTACACTTGATGGGCATTTCTAGTATAGTTGGATTTTGAAGTTTCATTTATCCCTAAATAAGTTTTGTAGGATGAAAATAAATATTAGTTATTAATCCTGTTACTTTTTTATATCTTAATTTAGGCCCAGGCTTTTGCATATTTTGTTTCAAAGGTTTAATCTGCTGAAACACCACAACAGTTTAGTTAGTAACATGGTGTTGGGGACTGATGTATAATACAAACACTGGTACAGGGTTTTATATAAGTCCGGGAGATGAGCTTCCACACCTCTTTTGTGGCTATAGTGTATTTAGACCATTGGGAAAAACTAATGACCAAAGAAGCCTAGATGGCAACACCACTGCTTATTTGATCCGACAAAGAAACAATGTGTAACCTAGACCTAGTCATCTTTGAATTAAGCTTATTCAGAGACACCTTTATTATCAAACAAAGAAACAATTTGTAACCTAGACCTAGTCATCTTTGAATTAAGTTTATTCAGAGACACCTATATTGATTGTCAAACAAAAGAAACAATTAGCAAACTGGACCTAGTGACCTTTTAATTTTTTAATTAAGATATTTTTTTGACAGTTTAATGGTTAACCAATTGAAAGACAATTGGATCTAATGATATTTATGGTATCATTTGACCAAGGTCAATAGAGATGTCCCAATATGTGCTGTTCAAATCCATTAAGTTGCCAGCCATGACAGACAAATAATGTGATTTCATAATCTCTGGTTTCATTCACAAGAACTTGATCAGAGCTGCTGAAGCAAAACACAAGCAGAAATAAATATTTACTACTTTGATGTCTTTGATGTGGTACGTGTTTATAGTAAAATTACCAGCTAAAAGCTAAACTTTAATTAGATGCCACCATCTTGAAAAACGTGTTTGATCTGGGGTCTTGTTTTGCCACTAATTTTGATGAGCAATGTTTTGTGAATATGATACTCAAGTAAGAGCTGCTTGTATCATTTGATTTTCTTGTCCTTGAGACCACAGTTTGCAAACGTTGTGCAGCTGATTCTTACAGTAGAATGAATTTTAAAACTGATGCATACAATTTGGGTTTGGTTCAGTGTTATGTCACAATACAAGCAGGGCAAATAGTGCCTTGAGAGGTTAAGACAGAGGTTATTTAAATATCTGTTTCATTGTGCAAAAGCCTTGTGTCACATTCCAGCAGCTCACTGTGTACATTAGATTACTCCAACTCCTACAAGTAACATGGATTTATCACTCACTTTTCATGACTATATTTTTTCAAATTACAAATGTTTACATGGACAGAACAAGGTATAGTTTGAAAGTTTTAATGTTTGAATGGGTTACATAATTATTATAGGATTAAATGATCATGGCTGGGTATTTATTGATGTGTAAATTTTACCTAATCACTCACAAAGTAAATAAAGTCCGAAGGACTTTATGTTAACTTTGTGAGTGATTAGGTAAAATTTACACATCAATAAATACCCAACCATGATCATTATTTAAATTATAATCCTTATAATTCCAAGTTCATCATTTCTATCGTCAAATTGACTTATTCCATCAATAATGCATTCAAATTTACGTAGCGCATAGTTACCTTTCATTGGGCGTTTCACACCGCCCCGTAATACATAACCTGTACAGAATCACACGAAGAAATTGACTACAGCCTCAGTTACGTTTATTCATAAACTTCATCTTTTACATCATAGGCAATGGTTACCATGATTTTTAACACATTTTGTTTACTGACAACATTCTTGTTCAATTTTAGTCAGTCCCATCTGTTACGTCAGATGACCATGACCTTACATAATAACTGATACCGACTCAACAAGTGTGCTAAATTAAATTTCAATCAAACATGAAATCATTATGGATTTTTTCAGTGAATACTTCCAATTTTTATGGAAATATGAACAAGATGATGCTATCCCTTACTATATAAAGGTAACAATGAAATAAATTCTATACAAGAGTAACATTTTATGTCATTCTCAGCAGCGTTAATACTTAACAAGACCCACTCGGTGATCTAGTGAGAAATGAAATGTGACTACTGTCACAGTTACGTTTAAACTATGCATTTGAATCAAAGAATATTGGAAAAAGTATAAAAAGTGTAAAAGTTATATTTATTTGCAGAATTATATATTTTACAGATGACAAAATCGTTTCACAATAACGTGTCTGCAATGTTTATTTATATTTCAAAAACCGAAAGTAGTCCCAGAATTTATCGAAGTGTAAACAATTCCTGATCAACATCACGTGACCGTTTACATCCAATCATATTACAGGAAATTCGTTTAATTCATAAAAATTGGAATTATTAGATTGTAAGTAAGCCATGTAGATTTTTTTGGAACAAATCAGCTGCTGACTCTAGCGTATGATTTTTATTTCAGATTTTGTATATTAGGTTATTTAGCTTCATTCATTTTATTATTATAAAATACAGCTGTCACAGAGCTAAGACATTAAACTAGTACATCTATACAAATTTGATTGGCTTCTATACCAGTAGCTTTTTATCAATATAAATTGTACGTTTTAAGGAGATTGAAAAGAAAACAAGTGTATTTCTTGCAGTAATATGTATTTTCTTTATGCTATAATAAAACATTGAAGATTGAGCATGAATCAGATTCTAAGGGAAATGTTACAATTATAATTAATGAAAACTAAAGTGTATTGTTAATTAAATGAAAAAGTAAGAGTTTTATATCTATTAGTTGACTGCTTTGATTTGTTTTAAATAAATTCCACAAGCATTCTTAGTTTCTTTAAGAAGATCAGTAACTGGTGACTCTTAAAGACATTCAGTGTGATTATTAAATTTCACTTTTAACAGACTCTCAATAGTTTTCTAGCCCAGATTTCCCTTGAATCACTTTATATTTTGCAAACAAAATTTTGATCACTCTATTACTATTAACACCTAATAAAGCATCCTGCATTTAACAATCCACATTATAACATTAAGGTTTTTCAATTAACAGCTTCTTAAGTAGACATGTTAGCCATCTTAATCTGATTACTTAGCCATGCGTCATTGCACAGTTCATTGTGCTACATTTTCAGCCCCCATTAGACTGGTTCAGCTGGTTTCTGTAATGTCCGGATAGAATAGTTTCATGTGAGATCATTTGTCGTTTAAAAAAATGTATCTTTTTTCAGATCTTGTGTATTTGAACTGTATAATGGTATGTGTCATAGACGACATTCTAAACAGTATTTTTGTCCTGCCAGAATCACTTGTACAAAATTGGATTGTGTTTTCATGGTTTTACATCAGAAGTAGTGTCTTACATCCTCACATTTATTACAGCCTGTGTTCATGGAATGGTTCATTTGTCAAATTCACCAATGATTTTAATTTCTACATTAGTAATCACTGTTAATTCACTATTTTGGTTGGTTACCATTTTTATGGATTTAATTTTATATGACATATCAAGAAATGAAAGCCCCATTGAATAGTACTGTAATTCTGCTGTGGAAACAATAGGTTATTTTCCGAATTCATATAAAAGTTGTTTTTCATTTTAAAAAATGAAAATTCAGTATGTTATAAAAAAATTAATTCACAGTAAAAACTTGTGTTTCCATTTTTTAGCCTAGAAGAAAACCTTGGTAAACCTGTTGGAGCACAACATCTTACTGAACTGGAACAACAATTTGGATCGTACAAGGTAGATTTATTTTTCATAGGCCTTTTACATTGTGGTAAAATATATCTTTGTAATCTTGATTACTTCAAACATTTTGCTACAGTATTCCCATTTGATGCTTAGATGTTAAGTTACATATGATTGCTAAGGGAAATACCCAGGAAAATACCAGGGAAAATATCCAGGGAAAACACCCAGGGAAACATACATATGAGAGTTAAAATACTACAGGTTCAGCAGTGTACAAGAGTTGAAAACATGTCTGTTCAAGTCATTTTTGGTCACTTTTCCATAATTCAGTGAAATATTTTTAAATACAAATATGACTTTTAAAGCAGTTTCATTTATTTTTCCATTCTGCAGAAGTAGAATGACTTAGGATTTTTCCAGTGTTAATTTCACTTTATGATAGAGATCAGAGAAACTCAACAAGGTAACCACATATGTGTTGTATTGTGAAGGTATAAATAGTAATATTAATCAAAACATAATTGTTGTTACAGCATGCAATCATTTTGCCATCAAGGCACACAATGAGATTTCTGTCAACTGTCCACTCTGTTACTCAGTCTTCTTTGCAGAATGGCCAAATAGATTTGTCCTCTGTAATCCATCCTCCTTTGTAGAATAGCCAAATAGTTTTGTCCTCTGTAATCCCATCTCCTTTGAAGAATGGCCAAATAGTTTTGTCCTCTGTAACCCAGTCTCTTTTGCAGAATTGTCAAATAGTTTTGTCCTCTATAATCCCATTTCCTTTGCAGAATTGTCCAATAGCTGTTTCCTGGTAAAGAACATTTTAATATTAACTCAGCTTCCACAAACTGGCCACCTGCATAAAATAGCCAAAATATTAGGTCTAGACAATGCAATGTTTGGGGAAGGTTTAGTTTAATATTTTGACCATCTATATCTTCTTTTTTTGTTATTTACACTGGTATCATTCTATATGCAGGACATATTTGTACAAGTCAGACCTTCTCGATAGTTTCCATAAATAGAAAATATGCACAAATGATCTGAAAACCATGAAGTTAACTTTTGACAGAATTTCTTTGTTATATCAAAATCTCACATCAAAGGCTCTTCACACATAGTAACATGAAGTTAACTTTTGACAGAATTTCTTTGTTATATCAAAATCTCACATCAAAGGCTCTTCACACATAGTAACATGAAGTTAACTTTTAACAGAATTTCTTTGTTATATCAAAATCTCACATCAAAGGCTCTTCACACATAGTAACATGAAGTTAACTTTTGACAGAATTTCTTTGTTATATCAAAATCTCACATCAAAGGCTCTTCACACATAGTAACATGAAGTTAACTTTTTACAGAATTTCTTTGTTATATCAAAATCTCACATCAAAGGCTCTTCACACATAGTAACATGAAGTTAACTTTTGACAGAATTTCTTTGTTATATCAAAATCTCGCATCAAAGGCTCTTCACACATAGTAACATGAAGTTAACTTTTGACAGAATTTCTTTGTTATATCAAAATCTCTCATCAAAGGCTCTTCACACATAGTAACATGAAGTTAACTTTTGACAGAATTTCTTTGTTATATCAAAATCTCGCATCAAAGGCTCTTCACACTTAGTAACATGAAGTTAACTTTTAACAGAATTTCTTTGTTATATCAAAATCTCACATCAAAGGCTCTTCACACATAGTAACATGAAGTTAACTTTTGACAGAATTTCTTTGTTATATCAAAATCTCACATCAAAGGCTCTTCACACATAGTAACATGAAGTTAACTTTTGACAGAATTTCTTTGTTATATCAAAATCTCACATCAAAGGCTCTTCACACATAGTAACATGAAGTTAACTTTTGACAGAATTTCTTTGTTATATCAAAATCTCGCATCAAAGGCTCTTCACACATAGTAACATGAAGTTAACTTTTGACAGAATTTCTTTGTTATATCAAAATCTCACATCAAAGGCTCTTCACACATAGTAACATGAAGTTAACTTTTAACAGAATTTCTTTGTTATATCAAAATCTCGCATCAAAGGCTCTTCACACATAGTAACATGAAGTTAACTTTTTACAGAATTTCTTTGTTATATCAAAATCTCACATCAAAGGCTCTTCACACATAGTAACATGAAGTTAACTTTTTACAGAATTTCTTTGTTATATCAAAATCTCACATCAAAGGCTCTTCACACATAGTAACATGAAGTTAACTTTTAACAGAATTTCTTTGTTATATCAAAATCTCACATCAAAGGCTCTTCACACATAGTAACATGGCCTTTGAATATTGAAATTTAATCTGTGCAGGACAAACATTTGACATACATTGATCCATTACTCTAGTTGTTCCTACATAA
Source organism: Unio pictorum (assembly GCA_030141615.1). Lineage (NCBI taxonomy): Eukaryota > Metazoa > Mollusca > Bivalvia > Unionida > Unionidae > Unio > Unio pictorum. The sequence goes on along the minus strand of JARLTB010000219.1, from coordinate 2,211,212 downwards.
AAAGTGTGCCCCTTGGGAATCCAGTTTGGACACCAGTTTCCCTCTTGTTATTACTACTCCTTAATGGACTGTTGTAGTGACATGGGCTTTTCACTAAAAGACTTCTTATGATGTCATTTTTGTTCTGATAATAGTTCTAATCTGACACCCAACATAGTGGCCATTTTGAAATTTGTATTGTTTCTTCTCCTAAATGGATAGTCATAGACATGCTGCTAAGATGCAAATTTGCATAACATATTTACAATTTCATATCTCATGGACAGCATTGATTTGTTAGAACTCACGCTTTGCACTTATGGAAATGTACTCTGCACAGTTAACTGTTAACCCTTAAAGTATATGTCACTGATAGAGGTCTCATTGTGTTTGATCACATGTCTTTCTTCAGGTAGGCAACTGTTTACACATCTGGTACTTCAATGTGACATGAATGGTTGTTAAACTAAATTTGATTGGCACATTGGACCCTTGAACAAGCATTTTGATGTAGTTTTAACCATGTATTCATCAAATACATATTATCGACACAAAAGACAGGCAACCTAGGAGACACTATCACCAGCTCCCAACATGTTCATTCTCAGATAACAATTTGACTATTTCATTTGGCTAATACCGGCTGATGATAATAATGATGACAGTCAATGATTTTTTAAAGTTTTGAAGTATATCCTAGTATAATTATTAGAGTTCAAGTGACACTGGATGCCAGTGAGTGATTTTGAATCTGTGATGACGAATATGAGTCTAGTATGCAAGGTGGAATGACAAAATGAGAGAGCATACAGGTAAACAAGCCAGATTGATGTTGGTAGTACATGTATATCAAATTTTAATAAACCCATGAGATATAAATATGCTTATAATTTTTGTTTTTAAAGTTGACTATTACATCTGTACTCTCTGGGTCAATGATGAATTTCCCCTTAAAAATTGTTAAGAAAATAAGAACATAATCAGACAAAATAGCAATTCCCATTTTGAAATGACTAAAAATATTGTTACACAATTCCATCCAAATCTAATCAACTTGTTATCTCTTTCATGTGGGATAAAACCACTTGGAAATCATTGTATGTGAGAGAAAAATAATTTGGGCTGGATGAAAACTTAAACTTACACTAGTATTGTCAATATAAAAAATTAGCATAGAAGCTCAGAAAGAAGTAAATTGACAATTTCCAACAGGATTGTGAATAGCTAAATTAGATGTAAAACTACGTTTTGTATTGATTACATTGGGAAGATATGTGAAGGGTTCACTCCTTCTGTCAGTACAAAGTTTCCTGTGGTGAATCTTATGCTTGGAACAAAAGTATGTGCATTTGTATGTGGTATCAATAAAACATGTATGTACTCTGTAACTTTGAAAAACCACTTGCTGTAGACCACTCTGGTGGCCTAAGTGGTTAGAGCATCTGCCTCAGATGTGGGAGGTTAGTGTTTAAGTGTGAATCCTTTTTGAAGTTGATTAAGGCAGCAGTTAGCTGTCAGCGAAGCCCGACAAAAATATGTTCAGAACTCCTGGTTGAAGGAGTTTACCAGCAAAAAGAAGGAGGGAGGCAATTAATTCTTTGCACATACGTCAACTTGGTTCTGACCAGGATTCGCTCCGAGAATCCAGCAGAGAAGTTTGAACATCAAGACAGTTTAGTTTCTTGTGAATGTAGTGATGAACACTAATGATACTTGCATTACCTTAAAATCTCTATTAAATTTAAATTTGAATTGTAGCAATTTCAGCATAGTGTGACAAATAATATTAAAATAGGGTAAATTTTGAGCATATGGAAATTTGAGTCAGGGCTTGTGTCGAAAACACAATTTCTTTGAGCAATGATTGAATTCAGTGTAAGGATGACTGAAGCTTCGGCACTTTTATATTATTGAGTTTCCAAATTTCAAAAGGTACGCAAATTATAATATCAGATTTTTATCTATTCTTCACTCTTAATACCCATGCATCTTCAGTCTTTTCCAAACAAGTATATGAAAGCCTTAAAGGAACTCATAGGCCTCCATGTAAGATAGGCAGAAGATGTGGTGATTCTATGTAAGAAGGGCAGAAGCTGTGGTGGCTCCATGTAAGATGGATATGAGCTGTGGTGGCTCCATGTAAGATGGACAGGAGCTGTGGTGGCTCCTTGTAAGATGGACAGGAGCTGTGGTGATTCCATGTAAGATGGACAGGAGCTGTGGTGGCTCCTTGTAAGATGGACAGGAGCTGTGGTGGCTCCTTGTAAGATGGACAGGAGCTGTGGTGGCTCCATGTAAGATGGACAGGAGCTGTGGTGGCTCCATGTAAGATGGACAGGAGCTGTGGTGGCTCCATGTAAGATGGACAGGAGCTGTGGTGGCTCCATGTAAGATGGACAGGAGCTGTGGTGGTTCCTTGTAGGGAGGACAGGAGCTGTGATGGCTCAATGGTTATCATTATAGATATATGACTCAGTGGGTGCAGGTTTGAATCCTACCATTGATCAGTCTGAGTAAGCTACTGTGGTGTGTCCGTCGGCAAGGTGCTTTACTCAAATTTTCTCAGCACTAAATAACCTATTTGTGTTGCTGTGCCATTCACATGTTTTCTCAGCGCTCTTTTGAGTAAAGATCCCTGGCTTTCAAAACCTGTTTTCTTTTCAAGAGCTCTCACTTTCAAAATTTTGTCTACAATTTCCTCGATTCACTGTACTCAGCTCCTGTTTTTCTTTTTCCTTTTTCAGGAAAAAAAATTAGCTTCAATTCAGTTTTACAAATTCTATAAAGAGTTTTTAAATTTTTGTATTTTTGCAGGTATCAGGCTTCCCCATCAATCTTCCATTTACTGAACTGAATTCCATTATAGAGGCAGTATTTGCAACAGGAGTCCATGCTCAAGATTCCAGAGAAATAGAGTTTGCACTCGCAGTCTATGTCCATCCTTACCCAAACTCCATTCTGTCAGTATGGATATATGTTGCCTCATTAATTAGGAATAGATAGTGGTAGAAGCAGTGACAAAAAGACATTGTGATATGATTAACATGTAACCTCAGCCAGCATTGTTATATTCTGTCCAGTACTGATATTGTTATGTTCTATCATGCAGCTGATATTGTTCTATTCTGTCCAGAGTTCACCATATTTTCTCCTATATACTTCACATAAAACTTGGAACAGCATATTGCACATGGTCAAGAAATCGTAAACTCCTGAGTTTGTCTTTCAGCTTGGTATTTTGTTTTCACCAGTCAATAATTCTGTAACATTTTGAAAGCTCATTTCTGATTGGCTGATAGTGGACACTCAGTCTTATCCTCAGGCTCTGAGTTTAATGATCTGCAAGCCAGCAGATCAGAGACTACACAACCAGCTTGAAATAGTCAGCAAACCGTGTAAATCTAGATTTCCCAGTGCATACTGTGCCAGCAGATCTGGGAATATACCATTACAGATAGATGTGTATTATATGGGGGGTAGATACAGTAGATCAAGATGGAGTTGTGAATCCAGTAGAGCCTTGACTGATATTTTGACCACTTGAATATTATATACAATCTAGCTTATATAGCATTTGGTATTTGTTGGACAGGTAACCTTTTCTAAATAGAGTCCTTAATAGACTATTTGCTATTTATTGGCTAAAAGAAAACCTGTCACAAGAGTTAATTCTATGACTAAGTATTTCCTGCTGAAAATTTCAAATAACCATTTGCCATTTGCATTTACAGGTAGAAATGATCTGAAAACTTATTCAAAAGTTGTACTTTAAAATGTCACCAGATTTTGCAAATGTCATGAAGTTGAACCCTTAACAAATATACTTTCATTTATATCACTCAAAGAAGGCGATGGTATTTAATGTACACCATATCAATGTTATAACCATGAATGAGCCATCCAATCCAGATCTAGGAAAAAGATCCTGTTGTCTTCTTATTACATATACAATCCTACCCGTTTATATCGACATCCTCAGGCCCGAGGAAATATTGTCGAGATAGGCAGATGTTTGAGATAAGTGTTGGGGGGAGGGGTTCGAAAAAGGATAAAAGTTAAATTCTTCAGTAAGGGGTGATCTGTCATCAGTGAGTAGCATTTACATTTGAAATTTTGAGTACATGAAGACAGAACCAGAGTGAAATACACTTGTATTACATTTTGGTTACCTTTGTGTAAAAAAAATCCACAATAATATATTGCATCGGTCAAATCCTGATGTGAAAAACATGACGAGATTCAATTTCGGCATTAGCACATGTTTGTCTAGTTGTTATTTACATGCTTCAAGTACATGTACTTAAATCGGCCTAGATTTTTGTCAGTCTATTCCCATCTTATTGAGGCTACCAAGGGGATGGGGCTATTCACAGGGTAATGAAAACCTGTCAACAAGTTTATTTAAACAGTACATATATTTAGTTAAAGAAGTCATCGTGAAAAGTACATCAAACAGAACAAGATCAACAAATTGTTAAACAAAGTATGGGTTGGAACTGGCATCTGGTCGACATGAATGATTAAGCGGGAAAATTAAAGCCTGGCGGCAAGATTAAAAATATTGTTGAAACAAAGTATGGGTCGGAACTGGCAGCTGGTAGACATGAACGATTAGGCAGGAAAATTATAGTGTGGCAGCAAGATCAAGTAATTGTTGAACAAAGTATTGGTTAGAACTGGCAGCTTGTCAACATAAATGATTAGAAAATAAAGGATTTGTTTAAGCTGGGACCAAGGGCTTCTGTCGCCTTGTATGTTTATCTTTTATCTCGATGTCGACATAAGCATGACAATTTGTTAGTAATAGTAGACCAAGAGACTGGGACTTTGCATTTTTGTCAACATAGGCGGCTTGTGGAGATAAGTGATGTCGATATAAACGGATAGGACTGTATCATGCTCTCAAACGAGGCTAGAACTAATTTTTCCTCAAGTTTTCCTGGTTACAACGGAACAAGTGAGAATAGCAATTACATGGCCTCACTTTAAATGGAAAAAAGAAGCATTATTCTTAACAAAGCTATATAATCAAGTTCCAACAACTGTCCAGTACAGCTGTAAATAAACATCAAAATAATGCTGTAATTTCTGGTCACAACTTCTCACAATGACCAACCAGAAACAGTTCAGACCATATCAGGCGAGCCTCAAAAAGAAACTTTCATAGTTATTCACCTGATCTGGTCATATCTCTTGCAAAGCAAAATATGATAATTTCACAATAACAGTATATCATATGTATGGGTCTGCTGCCACCATGCATCAAAGAATTAGTGCTATGAACAATTGTAGTAAGGAAAAGGAGTGACATTGTTATACAAATTTCATTAATAAAACTGATATTAATGCGCATATCAGCTATTTAAAAATTAAATTTGGTTTACATGTTAAAATGAAATTTATGTCAGAAAGGTTAAAATCTTAAGCAATTTCTTCTTTTTTTTCACTTACATTTTGGGATTTTATTAATTTATTTTAAAATTGTTATTTATATAACAAAAATATCAATATCATGGTAATCTAGATTACACCTTGTCAGCATCAGAAATCCAGATCATGACTCAATGCCTGGCATCTCATAATGGTCTGGTGTTTGTCATGCTGTCAACTTGATATGATCTCAAAGTCAAGATCAAATTAGTTGATAATAATGTGTGTGTGTGTGTGTGTGTGTGTGTGTGTGTGTGTGTTGTCCTACTGGAGGAGAAAGAAATGTTGATATGTTCCCAAGAACCACAACTCTTGTAATTGGCAAATCAGATGTAAATTCTAGGTGGATTGAATCCTCATGTATACATAATCAGGTAGTAATATCAAACGATTTGTTTGTAGCTGTCTGAATTCTGACAGATATCAGCTGAATTTTATGAGAGGTATAGCCAACCATCTGTGGAAAGTGTATAGGAGTATAAGAAAGAACAAGATGGAAAGTACTGTTTTAAAATGAAACCTGTAAAATTAACTGATACAACACATATTTGCAGCTGGCATCCTACGTTGTAAATGAGGTACTCTTGTAACTAAACCTGAGCAAAATAAATAAGATCTTGTGAAGAGAAAGGGTCATGCAGTTCAGTTTATGTTAAGCTGCCATCATAATCATACATCATTTTGTTACAGCTGTGTCTGACTTAAGATAATGTAAATGTAGTTTAAACACACAGAAACAGTGACAGATTACATGTATATGAATGGCAATCGAAAACATGTAGTTTAAACACACAGAAACAGTGACAGATTACATGTATATGAATGGCAATCGAAGACATGTAGTTTAAACATACAGAAACAGTGACAGATTACATGTATATGAATGGCAATCGAAGACATGTAGTTTAAACATACAGAAACAGTGACAGATTACATGTATATGAATGGCAATCGAAGACATGTAGTTTAAACACACAGAAACAGTGACAGATTACATTTATATGAATGGCAATCGAAGACATGTAGTTTAAACATACAGAAACAGTGACAGATTACATGTATATGAATGGCAATCAAGGACATGTAGTTTAAACACACAGAAACAGTGACAGATTACATGTATATGAATGGCAATCGAAAACATGTAGTTTAAACACACAGAAACAGTGACAGATTACATGTATATGAATGGCAATCGAAGACATGTAGTTTAAACACACAGAAACAGTGACAGATTACATGTATATGAATGGCAATCGAAGACATGTAGTTTAAACACACAGAAACAGTGACAGATTACATGTATATGAATGGCAATCGAAGACATGTAGTTTAAACATACAGAAACAGTGACAGGTTACATGTATATGAATGGCAATCGAAGACATGTAGTTTAAACACAAAGAAACAGTGACAGATTACATTTATATGAATGGCAATCGAAGACATGTAGTTTAAACACACAGAAACAGTGACAGATTACATTTATATGAATGGCAATCGAAAACATGTAGTTTAAACACACAGAAACAGTGACAGATTACATGTATATGAATGGCAAATTGTAGGAAAATGTCAGCACAGTTTGAATGTTGTTGGACATCTCTGTTGGATCTCAATCAGTTACTACAGTCATGTGTGAACAGTTTGATCTTAGTATGGTAGAATTATAATTATTTTTCAAACTTTGCAGAGATAGACGAGATCAATTTCATTCTGGATAAATTTCAATACTGCAAAGCCAGTTTGTATTTAAAAAATATCATGCTTTAATTTAAAGTTCTTTATTCTTGATGTACAGTCGAATTATGAATAAAAAAGAAAATCTGCAATTCTTGTTCTTAATTGATCATTCCTTCAGAAGCACTTGAAATATGTGATTCTTGTCCCTCACTTGAACTGCTCCGGTAGCCTAGTGGTTAGAACATCTGCTGCAGAGTCATACCAAAGACTTACAAAAATGGTACTAACAGCTGCCTCACTTGGCGCTCAGCATTAAGATGTTAGTGTTAGGACTGGTCGGCCTGATGCATCAGGATAATGTGACTGGGTGATGATGCCCCAGTGCTAGACATCACTATAAACTGCCTCACTGCAGACATCTTAGCGATATGACTGAAAAATTGTTAAAGCTATGTTAAAAATCCTAATCACACACACACACACACACTTGACCATACTTTATGTTATTTTTAGTTTTTCACTTTGTATTTTAGGGAAATAAATTATAATTTGAATTTTGCACATCTTTGTTACTAAGTTAGAGTTGTAAAATGATATTGAAACAGCTGTCAAACCAACGTTGAATAGATACAACTTAAACTTTAGCCAACTGATGTGGGTAGAATTTCTTCAGTAAATTAGATATGTCTTTGAAGATTCTGAGATGGAAAGGTTTAACTATTATATAATTTTTGTTGTTGTTGGCATCAATTAGAATCGAGAGAAGATGGAATTGTGCTAATGAGAGATGTCCCAGTTGGTAGATGTGCAGCATCTGTAGTGCTTATGTACCCCAACATGGGAGTGGCAGTCCTTACTGCACTTCCTGCACTTGAAAGTTGAGTCTGGTGTGTATTGGAGCTGCTTCTTCTTCCTTCAAGATCGCTATTGATCAGCTAGCAAGCGTAGCTTGTTCTCGCCAGCTTCCAAACCAGCGATTAAAGCGTGTCGCCAGCTAGGTCTATATAGAGCAAGCTCATTCCAGGTATTGACATCGATGTCAAAGGCTTTCATGTCATGCTTGCAGACATCTTTGAAGCAGAGATATGGCTGTCCAATCGCCATTTTGCCAGAGGAAAGTTCCAAATAAAGAAGGTCTTTGGGAATCGCCAACACACATGATCCAGCCATCTGATGTGACGTTATGTGGAAGAGCGTGATCATGCTGGAAATCATGGCACATTCAAGCACCTTGTTTGTTACTTGATCACTCCAAGTGATCCCAAGTATGCGTCAGAGACATTTCATGTGAAAGCCACTCAGTCTTTTCGTTTCTGAGGCATACAGGTTTCACTGGGATACAGGAGAGTGCTTAGCATGCAAACACGGTACACAGAGATCTTAGTTTTCAGGGTCAGCATACTGTTGTTCCACACTCTCTGTGATAAGCTGGTGAGAGTTTTTTTTATACCTTTCCAATCTGCTTGTTGAGCTCAGCATAGAGCGATAGGTTGTTGATGATGGTTGAGCCGATGTACATTAACTGACTGATTACATAAAGTTTGCTGTTGTTGATGATGATGCTTGGGGGTGGGTGCATTCTGAGCCATCACATTTGTTTTTTTTTAGGCTGATGGTCAGCCCAAACTCACCGCACGTTTTAGCAAAGTGGTCCATCAGGTGCTGTAACTCAGTTTCTATGTGAGTGGCTAGGGCAGCATCATCTGCAAAGAGCATGTCCCTGATGGCTGCTTCAGGCACTTTGCTCTTTGCCTTTAGTCGTGTCAGTTTGAACAGTTTGCCATCTGACCACGTGTGCAGGTAGATCCCTTCTGTGGACATCCCAAAGGCATGCTGGAGCAGGACAGCAAAGAATATGCCAAAGAGCTCAAGGGCTAAGACGCAACCCTGTTTCACTCCGCTACGGATTTTGAAGAGGTCAGATGTTGGGCCATTGTACTGCACTGTGCCTTTCATGTCAACATAGAAGGACTGGATCATGCTTAGCAGCTTTGGAGGGCATCCAATCATTGCCAGGATTGTGAAGAGTCCATCTCTGCTGACCAGGTCAAATGCCTTGGTAAAGTCTATAAAGGACAGTAAGAGGGGTTTGTGTTGTTCTCTGCATTTCTCCTGCAATTGCCTGAAGATCGTGTCTATTGTGGGCCTCTCTGCGTGAATGTCTGCAGTCTGTTTAGGATGATTCATGCGAAGACTTTACCCATGATGTTGAGAAGGGATATTCCTCTGTCGCCTTTGTTCTTGGACATGGTTTCAATGTTGGTTTCTCTCATGCCAGGCACTACACCCTTATCCCAGCACTGGCAGAGGAGAACATGCTGATATGTGAGCAGCATGCTGCAGTGACACTTGATAACTTCTGCTGGGATGCCATCCTTCCATGGTGCTTTACCTAAGGACAATTTTTCTAAGGCCTTCTTTAATTCTGCCACACCAGGTTTTTCGTCCAGTTCGACCATGAGCGGAAGGTTTTTGAATAGTGTTGGTCCCATGGTTCTCTTGAATACAGTTCAGAGTAGTATTCCATACTCCACCCAACGCTCCATCTGCTTGCCCTTGTCGTGGATGGTATCGCCTGCGGCAGACTTCAATGGTGCTATCACTTTCTTCGTGGGACCCATTGTTTCTTTACGCCATGGTACATGATTTCCGATATCTGCTGCAGACTGGATGCTCTGACAGAGCTGAAGCTAATATTCATTGTCGAATGACCTCTGCACTTTGCTTCTGGTTCACCTGCATGCCTATAGAGTCCTCTGGCGGGGAAGGGGGGGGGCAGTTGCATTCCAGGTGAGCAGTGTGACTTGCGTGAGTGTGGTTGAGTTAGTCTCAAACCAATCGTTGTTCTTTCACTGCTTCTTAACGAAGATCCATGTGGCTGTGCTGTACACAGTCACACTGATGCGATCCCATGTCTCTTTGGCACTGATGTTGGGAGGTCTAAATTAAACATCTTGGAGAGGACCTAAGTGAATTCCTCATCCTTGTATGGATATAACGTGCTGCTCACGTCAATGCGTGGTTTACACTCCTGCCTAGAGGGGTGTATCTTCTTTGGGTGAAGCTTCATTTTGCAGCACACCAGCGAGTGGTCAGTGTTAAAATCAGCAAAGTGGAAAGTACGGGTAAGAAGCACATCCTTCATGGCAGACCATCTCGTAATGATCAAGTCCAATTGATACAAGTAATTACACCGAGGATGCCTCCAATACACTTTTTGCTATGGCTTTGTCTGAAAGAATGAATTGGTGATGCTGATGTCGTGATACGAGCAGATCTCTTGGAGTCGCTGCCCATTCTCATTCATCTTCCCAATGCCAAACTTGCTAAGACAGAAAACCAAGAGTCATGGTCAGCACCCACCCTAGCGTTTAAGTTGCCCAGTAATATCAAATTCTTTTCCTTGGGAATTGTGTCGATGAGCGAGTTTAATTCGTTGTAGAACTCATCCTTCGTATCTGCAGTGGTGCATAGCGTGGGAGCGTAAACGCTGATCAGGTTGACGGGCCCGGTTGTGGTGTGGAGGAAGAAGGATAACATTATTCCGTTTCCTTGTTGGCAGGGTTCTATCATTCGCAGCAGAGAGTGCCTGACGGCGAGTCCAACACCAAACTCTCTGGCTTCGGCAGCACTTTTTACTAAGAACGTGTTGTTCTCTTCTCTGAGGGACCCGGAATCTGATAGCCGTGTCTCCAGTAGTGCGGCGATGTCGACATGGATTCTAGCAAGTTTGTTGCTGATAACTGAAATTTTTCGAACATCGCTGATTGCCTGAGAGTCCAGGCAGCATGGTCCGGATATTCCAGGTACCTAGTTTGAGGATTGGAGGTTTCCCTGTTGTTGTTTTTTTGTTGTTGGGTTTTTTGTTGTTTTTATTTTTATTTTTTCTTGGTGAAATAGTTGCAGACCACTTTGTCTGGTAATCGCGTACCTTAAGCCCTACGTATTCAGTAAGGCAGACGAACTGTGGCAGGACGACACTTTATTGTCTGAGGGCTGCCCAGCTTGAGGCGGGCGGTAGCTGTCCAGTGAGACATGTTGGTCTCTCCCACCGTCGGAAGGAACCCTTTATGTCTGACTCTACGCCAATCGAGCGATGACTTATAACCAGTAAACTGCTGATTCCCGTGTTGTGTCGACGCTGTGAAGCGAAGCTAAAGTGTCCTCTCCAGATCGCAAGCTGATATGGAGAATCAGTTGTTGCCCATGCAGTTGATTCCCCCTCTCCGTGCAGCTGATGGATCCAAGGCAAAGGACAAGCCTATACGTCATGGCACCAGCGGCGTCGCAGGAGTTGCCGAGATGACACTGAAAACAATGTTGTAGGGGCTCCGTCTCCGGATTTTCTGTTAGGGTTTAACCCCTGAGCCTTTTCCATGAGGTAGAATAGTCGCAGGACAGCGAAGGTTTGAAGTCAGAGTTTACCTTCTCCTTATTGGGTGACCCCCCAAGGTTAACGAGCCCCATCTGCATGAAGCGTCTGGTTATAAGGCACCAGAAACTCGCCTGCCATTTCTTCTCCATTCCGTTTAAACAGGTATCGCCGGGCTTAGTTAAGCCACTCTTGAAGACCTGGAGTTGTATTTTGTTCTCAGAGGCTCTATCAGATGCAATCCATTGGGGGTTTACAAAGCTAAGTGGATGCTTATCTCCCACATCCACACCGGAGATAACAACCCTTGGAACCAAACTAGTATTATTATATAAGATATCTAAATGATGTACTTAAGAGAACCTCGCATCATATCTGGTGTAACGAATTCTGGAAATACAAAGTTACATTGGAGTTGCTGGAGACTAATATATAAACTTTAATTACACATTGATATTAATTGCCAAAAGAACTTAGAAGTAATCACCATAGAGCATGATGAAAAATCAGGTGATTAAAATTGCTCATACATATATTTTAGAGCAATTTCTTCTTTTATAATATGCTGGGTTCCTTTGTACCATAATTGCACATGGTGTGAATTATGTACATGTGATGAGGGGTCCAAGTGCAAACAAAAACATGTTAAAAACATCCATGGTCTGGAACTAAGTGATCCCCATACCAACCCCAGCTCAGAAAGCATCAGTGGAATTGTCGTTGACTAGGGTTGCCGTTAATGAGTTCTACATGCATGTTCCTAACGGAGTTCTTGTATTCGTAGACTCTCGTGAAGAGGATGAGAAATCTGTTTAAATGTCCTCTAGTATTAGATCTTGTCTGTTTGAGGTATGGTGCTACTGGAATGTCGAGTAGCTGGTGTACAGTCCCGCATATCATACCAGCTTTAGCTTGAAAGTATTCCCATCCCAATATTGGAGCATGGGGGGACGCTGCTGGTTAGTTGATAATCACCATTAGTAAACCATGCTCCTTCGCTGTACTGCTTCAAGTTTGGCCATGTTGCTTTGGTAGATGGGTCCCAAACAGTTGACGCATACTCCAACTGTGGGCATATTAAGGATTTATTGCACATAGCCTTAACTTGTTTTCAGCATGGATACAGATTTCTACACAGGAATGCTATGGTGTTGTTTGCCTGCTTTGTAACAGAATCAATATGGCTCTTCCATGATAAGATGATATCAGTGGTGACTTCCAAATATTTGGAATTTGGATATCATCGTAAGTTTTTGTATATACCATAGATCATATATATGGTTTAGACTATCTGTCTCTTGTTGGTGATTCGGATGACCTCACATTTGTCAGGATTGAACTCCATTTGTCAGTCATTTTCCCATCTTTGTAGACGGTCTAGACCTGCTTCCAACCGTATTGCATCTGGTCTGAGTCAATTACTTTGAACATCAAACTGTCGTCTGCAAAAAGACTCACTTGGGGATCGACACCAGACGGCACATCATTGACGTAGATCAGCAACAGCAGAAGACTCGTAACCATTCCTTTGGGTACAACCTGTTATAGATTCTCTCGTTTAAAAAAAAAATGTTTATCCACTCAAAGGTTTTGCCCTGGACACCATAGCGACGAAGCTTTGGCTGCAAAGCGCTTATGAGGGTCTTTATCAAATGCTTTGCCCAACTCGAGCAGGGTCGAATCTTACTTATTGTTTAGCCCAGCTACTAGCTCCAGAGTGTGATTATAAGTTGGCTCGCGCATGATCTCTTCTTTCAGAAACCATGTTGTGTTTCACATAAAACGTTGTTACATTCGAAGAATTGCATCAGGTGGCAATGTACTCGTTAATGACTTAGTGAACTTCGAAAATAAAACTGAAAGTTAGCTTATAATGGCAGATACTATTGCATAAGACTGTGTTATCATAAAGATGTAGAATGCATTATGCTTCTTCCCGCCTTTCGTTGCAAATGAGATATGTGTAGGCTCAGCAAATTTTCAGGTTAGCTAAAAGTAACTAGTTCGTTTCGCTCATGAAGTAGTTTAGCACCATCCGAAACCAGATAGAACGTAACATCTCATTTAATACAGGCTGCAACAGCGTGGTCTGTTTCCATATAATTTTTCAATTGTGCCGTGAACTTTGGAAAAGTAGATTTGTTTATTAACGAGTGATCAGCTTTTCCATGCAGCTATAATCGGTCATAGTGTACTGGTCTCCCTTTGATCTTTGCAGTATGAAAATTGACTCTTTAATGGGGTCACTCAGAAATGTTCCAATGAGTGGGGCCGGGAGGTAGAATGGGGTGGGGGAGGGAAATTTAGTATTCGCAATTTATTTTATGGAAACATGTTCAATGGTGCCCCCCCCCCCCCCGGCCCGTATATGTGCGGGCGCTCATGGACTTCCATAAGTCGGGTCAAATATGGTAGATTACATGTACATTGACTGATCTGTCTTTTTCAGTACATATACAATTTATTGTGTTGCGCTGAATATCAATATGAATTATGTTCAAATCATTCGTGCACAAAACGAATTCGGTAATTTTAGCTACATTTCTAGACGCAGAGGTGAAAGTTCAGTGGGAAACATGCTGATATCTTATATGGTCATGTGCGAAACGAACTAGTAAATTATATTGGGATATCACAAGATTCTTCGCCGTCTTTTAAAGTAATGATAAGAAAGTAAATGTAAGTGAATTCTATTAAAATAATGCGGTACATACAGAAATTAATAAAGAAATAATTCCATCATCAAACCAGAACCAGTTAAATAAATTGATTACAAGTTAAATAAATTGATTACAAGTTACATGCAAGTTAAATAAATTGATTACAAGTTGAATAATGTATTTCATTTGCTCCAGAACTTTTGAGATTTCACAGTAGCATTATTTTTTCCCGGGAATACATTAGCACAACCTGTATATTAGTATAATTTTCTCATCTGCGTTCTTGATTTGTACTCGAATCTCCATAAAATGTAAATGTTTGATCATTCAGATAAACTATCCTTGACGTCACTCCTCAAAGTACGCCAGTTAAAACATTTCTGATTTGCGATCTCAGTTTGGGCATGTTTGGGTTTTTAATAGTAAACTTAAAAACCATTTGATGAGAAAGCCATTAATATTACACGCGTGCTTTTAAACATTTAAGACTGTCAATATCCAGTCAATATATTCTTTCTTCATCGATTTGCAGTGAGTAATATATTTGGGTTATATATATATATATATATATATATATATATATATATATATATATATATATATTCATTCATTCAAATTCGAACGCTACAGGATCGTCTAAATTTACCTGCTGCGAAATTATGCAAATAACCTTCCACGAAGACTTCTATTGTGAAATTCTTTCACTCTGGTCTCGTTTAAATTCACATAGTCCAAGATGTTCTGGTTTTGTTAGCAATATAAATTTATCTCATTGTTACTTTTGTTATGCTATTTTCTTGCTTTTAGGGCGATGATAAGTAATGTGACAACTTACTACTAAATTAGATAGTAATATAAATCCATATTCTAATTTCAATCAGACCTTAGTATTTCCAAATTGAAGTCTTCATCGATTATTTAATTCTTTTTACCACATATGCCGTTTTATTCGAGTGGGAGAAAAAATATATACCTTCCTTATCCAATAATTTCTTTCCCTTCCGATTGGGAAATGCCTTATCCATGGTTATTGTGACGTTTGTCAAAGAAAAAGTTTACTTTCTGAACCTATGCATATTTTGAGGAAACATCTATAACAGTCAAATAAATATCCAATCTCATCCTAGGATTGCATCTTATCCAAGTCTGCATTTGATCGTTATCATGTCCGGCATATATCCTCTAAGTGGGGTCGTATTCAGCATTGTTCGTGTAGTGTTGTTATTCGATTGATGGGTTAGCGATTCTTTCAACGCTGCGTATGTGATTGTGGTTTTTTTTTTTTTTTTGGGGGGGGGGGTTGTCTTGCTTGATTCGTTGCAAATGACGTGTAGTACTAAAGTGCAAACAGATTTTCTTTTGGCGAGAAGTAGAAAGTGTGAAAATAACTCGTTTTTCCATGTTTCTTTTCCAACTTCAAGTATTATATTTAAATAGAGGAAACAAAACGGAAAAGTTATTAACTAATGCAATTATAACATGTATTTGTATAACATTTTGGCCACATAAGTAGTCAGTATAAAAAGCCGTATGTAAGTGACTTGCGAAAAGAAAAATAAATGTTAGATTCCTTTATCAAATTAATATTTTAAATGAAAATAATGACAAAAACACGAATGCATTTACATCATGGATTTTCTTAACATTTTAGTCACACGATTAGTATGGCAAATGACTTGCAGAAAGAAGAAATAAGTGCAAAAAGTAACTTAAATTTTCTTTCTTTATTATCAAATGCAGTAATTCTTTATTTAAACGAAAAACAGTGACAAAATACACAGACTAATGCATGTACAACATACATTTTATACATTTTAATACTCCGGTGGTCTAGTGGTTAGAGAGTCCACTGCGGAAGCGAGAGGTCGTGGGTTCGAGCCCCGGTTGAGTCATACCAAAGACTTACAAAAATGGTACTAACAGCTGCTTTGCTTGGCGCTCAGAATTAAGAGGTTAGTGTTAGGACTGGTCAGCCTGGTGTCAGGATAATGTGACTGGGTGGGACATCATGCTGTATGTCTGCGGCATGATGCCTCAGTCTTAGACATCACCATAAACTGTCTCAATGCCGACACCGAAGCGATATGACAGAAAAATGTTAAAGCTATCCTAATCACACACAACATACATTTTCATAACAGGGTAATGTCCAAGTAATTCATTTACAAAACAATAAAGAGGGAACAACAACAACAACAACAACAATAATAATAATAATAATGATAATAATAATAATAATTTAACAGAAAATTACTTTAAGTTCTCAAATTTTATTTTTTATGTTATATTTGAGTGTGTCGAAATAAGTATGGAACTCGAATTCATGTTAGGTCTCATCAACAGCAAAAATTTTGGCATGGGTGTCTGCACATTATTTGACGCTAATGACTTGATATTAGTTGAACAGATGCATGTCATTTCTTGGAAGAAACCTTTGTGCTTTTTGTTTTCTCCACGGAAGATCTCTTCAATGCAAAAGCATGAATTCAGAGACTAAAATGCAACGAAATATACATAAATATAATCTAAACTGCAAGATGATGTACATACCGTAACAGTGTGAATTGCAGATGTCATTTTATTACATAGCAATCTTAATGTGATGTATGACTGTGGATGTTAAATTTGTGGTATGTTTAACGATGCAATCTCTTTAGTATTTCTGGTAGGGACTTGAGTGTTTATTAATGATGTTCCATTTGATAACTATGTCAGACGAAACTGTACAAGGAGTGAAGATTGGGCTTTGTTTATCGAAATGTCAAGGTTAAAGTGTTGCAGAAACAGCGTTTATACTTGTAGAAATTTGTGTCAGTTTGAAACTTTGCAGAGATCGGTATATTAAGGTAAGCTGGGGTAAAATATGGAGTTTTCCGAACCCTAGAGGGACGTGTACCAATAATAGTGGTTAGGTAAATCTGAGTTATAATTGGGTAAGTTAATGGGGGGGGGGGGGGAGAGCGACATATCTAGTTTTATAAATGAATTACACCGCAAAAAAAAAATAATACACACACAAAAAGCAGGCAAGTCGAGTTAAAAAGGGCTTGTCTTCGGGGGTGGATGAGTCCCTTTGTAAAGATTGTCCGAGAGAAATGCAGGAGAGAATCATTGAGAGACACTTACCAGGGATCTAAGGAGGCCATTCTGCTTAAGGGAATAAAAAAGCCAGTTTCGAAGCCAAAGATATTGTGTATAAATTTCAAACATAATTTTATATGCGTCTTAAGATTCGTGATTGAATTGATTTGTCTTAAATAATATATAAACCATGTCTGCTAAAAATTATCATTCTTTGATATTTATTGGATATTTCCTATCGGGAATGGTTATAGTGTAGTTAAGCTAAAGGGTCAATTGGTAAGACCTATTTGTTAATTAAGATGTGAATTCTTTTAACCTCTGAATAGCTTATATTAACGTTTGAGCAGCGTTGCGGGATATACAGTTACTTCTTCATTGGCCGTATGTGTGCATGTGTCCGACATTTTGTCCAAGAAAGTGATTAATAAATAATTCACACTGCAGGCGTTTAATTGTCTTGAAGCGAGAGCAGGCAATTCTCTCAATAAATTAGTACGTGTAGTAATGGTAGAAAATCAAGCGTATGCATACAGAAAGGACATTTGTATTGGATGCAAGCTTGTGATCTAACGCCATTTAGCAGTGATATGCCTCTTGTGAAATTTTATTCTGAGGGAGGGAGGAATGTTATGTTCTGTTCAGGAAGTAAGACAACGAACAGGGAATTAGATCGCATTTATTATAGCTTCCACAACTAATATATGGAGTGAACGACTGAACATAACAGTGGACGACCAGGATTAAGATACCGAATGCTCGAAAAAAAGCCACTAAAGACGCACGAGTAGGCCAGAGAGAACAAGAATGTCGACCTTAACCGACAGGCCGTGTAAATTCTGGAGAGTGGCCAGCAACCAGTTACTATGTTATGCAGACGTACCGGACAATTAAAGATTGAAACACATGCTCGATTTTATGATGAAATTTGCCGTATCTATGGAAAACGGAGCTACTTATTTCCTTTTAGAAGTTTCTGTTAATTCATTGTCTAGTACGTGTGAGTCTTGTAGAATTTTATTTTGTCTAATTAATTAAATTGTATATATGTGGGGCTTGTGTTGTTCTCTTCTACATCCCTGCTCAGATCTACATTTATTCAAAGTATTAATTTCATTTTCTTAAAAATTAATATTCCCTGGGTAGTGTTATAACACCGTGGTCAATCATGTTCTTGACATCGATAAAACACCCATCATACGTAAACAGAATCTAATATGCAGTGTGGTAATGTAAACAGAATCTAAGATGCAGTGTGAAATAAGTAAACAAAATCTACAATTCGATGTAGTATACATAAACAGAATCAAAAATGCAATGTTAGATGCATCCATATAATCTAATATTAATAAACAGAATATAAAATGCAGTTTGATAAACATAAACAGTGTAAAGTAAGCAACACTAGTCAGATTGCAATGACGCATAAACAGTGTCAAGTAAGCAACACTAGACAGATTGCAATGACGCATGCGATACAGGACTGTGAGCAGTAGCCTACTGTTGCAAGAACAAGAGGGGACGCTTTTCCCTGCTGTCGCTTACGGCAGTCGGAAATTGTCTGCTGCCGAGAAGAACTACTCCGTATCGGAGAGGAAATGCCTCGGAATCGTGTTCGGAATATCACGGTTCGAGAAGGACTTATACGGGCGCAAAGTTCATATTGAAAACTGACCAGCAACCCCTCGACTATCTCGCGCAGGCGAAATTGTCGAATGGACGCTTGATGCGATGGTCGCTGTTCTTACAGCAGTACCAGATGATGATCAGAAACGGAAAAGGAACATGGAACGTAGGCGCTGATTTCATGAGCGCTGAAATGGTATAGATCGCTCTGTATATAACCGTATGTTGTGTGTTAGTCCGAGTTTCCTCTGACCCTTGCCACCCCATTTTTATTTTTTTATTTTTGGACATACATGTTGGGGTGTAGGATCAGAGCGCACTCCCTATCGAAAAGTTGGATATTGCCGACACCATTTCACGGGGTAGCCGCTTACTTGCCGGCCCAGCGAACTCGCTATGTCTTTAATCCGCTGATATACGAGACGAAATTACATCGTTGCTGAAATTTGACCTGGATCTGGCCATTTGCATTCTTAGTCACGTGACTACACAAATCTCGCAACCTACATGTCCATGACAATATTCGAAAATGCAGTGTGATATACGTAAACAGAATCTAAAATGCAATTTGGTATATGTAAACAAATTCTAAAATGCAATGTGATATATGTAAACATCTAAAATGCAATGTGATATACATAAACACAGTCTAAAATGCAATGTGATATAGGTAAACAGTCTAAAATGCAATGTGATATACGTAAACAGAATCTAAAATGCAATGTAATATACGTAAACAGAATCTAAAATGCAGTGTGGTATAGGTAAACAGAATCTAAAATGCAATGTGATATACGTAAACACAGTCTAAAATACAATGTGATATATGTAAACAGAATCTAAAATGCAATGTGATATACGTAAACACAGTCTAAAATGCAATGTGATATACGTAAACAGAATCTAAAATGCAATGTGATATACGTAAACATAATCTAAAATGCAATGTGATATACGTAAACACATTCTAAAATGCAATGTGATATACGTAAACAGAATCTAAAATGCAATGTGATATAAGTAAACATAATCTAAAATGCAATGTGATATACGTAAACACAGTCTAAAATGCAATGTGATATACGTAAACAGAATCTAACATGCAGTGTGATATACGTAAACAAAATCTAAAATGCAATGTGATATACGTAAACAGAATCTAAAATGCAGTGTGGTATAGGTAAACAGAATCTAAAATGCAATGTGATATACGTAAATATAATCTAAAATGCAGTGTGATATACGTAAACAGAATCTAAAATGCAATGTGATATGCGTAAACAATCTAAAATGCAATGTGATATACGTAAACAGAATCAAAAATGCAGTGTGGTATAGGTAAACAGAATCTAAAATGCAATGTGATATACGTAAACAGAATCAAAAATGCAGTGTGGTATAGGTAAACAGAATCTAAAATGCAATGTGATATACGTAAACACAGTCTAAAATGCAATATGATATACGTAAACAGAATCTAAAATGCAATGTGATATACGTAAACATAATCTAAAATGCAATGTGATATACGTAAACACATTCTAAATTGCAATGTGATATACGTAAACAGAATCTAAAATGCAATGTGATATAAGTAAACATAATCTAAAACGCAATGTGATATACGTAAACACAGTCTAAAATGCAATGTGATATACGTAAACAGAATCTAACATGCAGTATGATATACGTAAACAAAATCTAAAATGCAAAGTGATATACGTAAACAGAATCTAAAATGCAGTGTGGTATAGGTAAACAGAATCTAAAATGCAATGTAATATACGTAAATATAATCTAAAATGCAGTGTGATATACGTAAACAGAATCTAAAATGCAATGTGATATACGTAAACAGAATCTAAAATGCAATGTGATATACGTAAACAGAATCAAAAATGCAGTGTGTTATAGGTAAACAGAATCTAAAATGCAATGTGATATACGTAAACACAGTCTAAAATGCAATGTGATATACGTAAACAGAATCTAAAATGCAATGTGATATACATAAACAGAATCTAAAATGCAGTGTGGTATAGGTAAACAGAATCTAAAATGCAATGTGATTGTCAAATGCCAAATTTTTCGTCAGTGAAATCCATTAATTAATTCTTAGTCTAGCCAAAAATTAACTGTCTTGGAGTAGAGTTTGGACGAAGGAATGTTTACCTTACTGGGTCACATTGGTACTATGTTTATAGTAAAAACGAACTAGGTTTAAGACAGGCTTAAAAAGATTAAACTTCTCACGTATAGTTATCAAAGTGATTGGAAACAAATGGTAGGGTGTTATTTCAACCCCAGGTGGCATTTGTGGCACTTTGTTAAGCAGTTTCCCAAATGTCTGTAGGAATAGCATTTATTCCGATTGGTCAAATGTAGAACGAGGGGTGTGTCGAACCCTGAAGTTTGAAGGAAATATATTCTCTGAGCAAATGAATTTGAACCAGTCTTGGAAGTACCTCTGAAAGAGACGGTAATGTTAATTCCGGCATAGGAGAAGACTCAGAAGATAGTTAGACCAGTGCCTTCGTAACAATAAGTTCAGGAAAGTCCGCCGGAAATCAAACGGCAGAAGCACGCCAAAAATACAAGGTATTTAACTCAAATTCACTTTTATCATGATGTAATTTATATGATGTTTTCTTCGTTATAGATGCATGATGTATTGATACTATGATAAGAATAGTTCGGTATTACATTGATTTAATAACGTATTTTGATATGATGTTTCTTCGTTACAGATGCATGATGTGTTCATATTTTTGAATGGATAGTTTGGTTATTACATTGATTTAATAATGTACTTTTGAATTCTGAATTAGCATTTTCACCTTATATACTTAGGTAGGTTAATGGGTGGTGTAGAAAACCCGCCGTGTACATTTGTGATTGGAAAGTGTTACATTAATTTGAATTTATCATATTAGTGAATATTGATTGTGGGCTATGATATATTGCCTCACTTTACGTAATGATTTACGGGAATATATGTGACTTTCCCAAAGTCTGATGTCGATAATTAGCAGTATAGCTCTATTGATCTGAAGACTTGTGTAGTATTTGTTAGCCGTATAAAAGTTAACACTGATAGTAAGATCTGATTGTTCGAACCAGAAAGACGGATGGACAATCTCAACTCTCAAACCTAACGAGATACTTAGGGCGTTTTACCCTTTTCTTTTCAAAGGAAAATAGTTTGTTTGAAGAGAGAGAGAGAGAGAGAGAGAGAGAGAGAGAGAGAGAGAGAGAGAGAGAAATAACGAGAAGTCGAGATTCAAAAGGAGGGAAAAGAAGTCCGAAGTCAGAGTTGTGGAATCCCACGTTCAACCAAAGGGTAAGTTAAAGTCGTGACGCACGCAGAAGGAAAAACCAGTCGAGCAGGTCATTGTGAATTTCCCAAGCAGTCCAATGTTAATGAACACTCGATTTCGTGATGAAATTTGTTATCAGCTATTAACGGCTAAATTCATCTATTTTTATTAGTGTTTGAATTTTAATTAATGTATCCATTATTTTAAAGCTTCGGTTAAAATGCTTCTGAACTAAGAATATTCAGAAGGAAAGAAAATTGCAATTTACTGTGTCATTCTTCTCTTGATTGTATTTTAATTAAATTCTTAATTTATCTTTACGGGGGCTCGTGTGTTGTCTTTGTTTAGGATACCGACTCAGATTACCATATCCATTCTAACCGGGCAAATCACAATGTAGAGGTCATCCTTTAGATAACGAGTATTAGCGGGAGGCGGTTTCGAGTGCTGTTTTCCAAGTTGCGCAATACCTCTGACCAGGGCTTGTGCGATATTGTACTAATAGCGCTTGATACCGAACGCCCCGTTGCAGTGATATACGTAAACAAAATCTCAAATGCAATGTGATATACGTAAACAGAATCTAAAATGCAATGTGATATACATAAACACAGTCTAAAATACAATGTGATATACGTAAACATAATCTAAAATGCTAATATAAATTGTTTTTATTTCCTGAAAAAAGTTTCGTTCTAGTTGTTGTAGGATTTTACGCCATTTTTCAGCACACGATAGGCTATATATGGCGGACAGTATTAATGGTGGAGGAAGAAGCCGGGAAAACCCCCGGAAAGAACCACCGACCCACGAGAAGCTACTGGCAAGCTTTCTCACATACCCACATTGGCCGAATCTGAGACTTGAACCCACACAAACAGAGGGAGATGGCAGTGATCTGTAACGGATAGCGCTTTAGACCACTCGGCCACTCAAGGCCTCAAAAAAAAGAAAATTCGAATTCTGTGTTTAGCTTTACGTCTGACATTCAGATAAATATTACGCCCCCAGTGTAACTGAAACATAGGAAAACAGTACTCAATACTGAATGCAACATAATAATACAGTCATCATAGAAAGGCAAACATAGGAAAACAGTACTCAATACTGAATGCAACATAATAATACAGTCATCATAGAAAGGCAATTTAAGGCTAATGAATTTTAACTGCAACAACCACAATAAAAATGCTACCAACAGTTAGTGACTTAGTATTCTTCCGGAGCCCCCCTAAGACGGCCCCCGGTGGAACTTGCACCCACCTAGCTACGCCACTGGGAAACTGAACTTGATATGTGGCTTCATAGTAAGAAGATATATGTTAAGTTTGTTGTTTATCGTTTACCTATTAAAAAAATAACGAGATAATTCCCTATTCCACGCATACCTTTTAAATCCATTGTATTGTTAAGTTTCCATTTAAGTGTATATTCCCATCATCATATTGATTTTCCGAGACATCCGTGTTATGTGGACACATCGCATTTCATGTATATGAGAGAGAGAGAGAGAGAGAGAGAGAGAGAGAGAGAGAGTCCTAATTCAGTGCATGTCAATGATATTCTACACTAGTTATATCAACCCCTCACCTCTTAAAGAATAACTTGTCTAAACTCTTTCAATCTTCGCCCTTCACTGATTAGATCCAGTTAAGTGACAACTTATGTAAGCTTCGGTTTGGACATAGGATCATTGTATGTATTAACCATTCATATTATATGTTTTAATGATAATACTATTCCCATCATTTTAGCGGAAATCGGTTACAACACTGATGGAGTCGACTAAACCACACTTGTCCTTGGCTTGTAAACATTTGAGCAGCGTTGTAAACTGTATCTGCCCTGTAAAGAATAAAAACAGACGCTATCTCTCAATTCTGTTTCTAAGTGATTAGTGATGCATTACACATGCCGTTTATTAGCTAGGACAGGGGTGGGCAAACTACGGTCGGCGGGCGGCCCGCCAAAGGGTTTCATGCGGCCCGCCAAATACCCACCCATAACGTTACTCATTTTCCTCTTTTGAAGACGCAGACTGTTTCACAAGCAATATTTGACAAAAACAGTTGTCAGATCACGGCTTTAAAAGAAGAAATTATCTGGAGGTTTGCTGTTTTCAAGGCAATGGAACAACAGTTCGACCTGCTCTGCTCACTCTTTACTTGTGAAATTGAAACAGCCACTGAAAAACTGCAGATGGAACTGATTGATTTGCAGGCCGACAACTCCTTAAGAAGAACTTTTGAAACCAGAGTATTATGCTTCTCTACACCCTGGAAAGTTTCAAAATCTGAAAGAATTTGCCAGAAAGATGTTTGTGTTTGCATCAATCTATATTTGAGAGCGGGCTTTCTCTACTATGAAAGTCAACAAGTCAAAGAACAGATCGCTGCTCACATATTCAAATATTCACTCAGTTTTAAAGATCAGCACGAGCAACTTGTCACCAAATTTTAACAAACTGGTCAATGAATATGATCAGCTGCATCATTCGTATGTTGTCTTTGTATGTTGCAAATTGCCAACTACTGAATTGATTCTTTAGTTTATCGTATAGAAAATGTTATGTCAGTTATTACAAGTTTTAATGTTATTTTTATAAACATGCTATAACACAAGTTGCACAGATTGTACCTTTTAAAAGCATGATTACAATGAAGCACCAAACACGTTGCAAGTTAGCATAACGAAAGTTTGAATTAAATAATTAATCGTTATGACAACAGATGCTGTGACTCGGCAATTTTGTACAATACGACTACTGTCCTGACCCTAACAACAAGAAAGGTTATACCACTTTACGGCGTTTTTTTGCGTCATATTTAAAATATTATTCGAATTATATTACCGCATTACAGTCAGCTGATTTCTCAGAGTATTACCATTTGGAAGACAGGTGGCCTGCAAGAAGCACAAAACAAATTTTTTACCCTTCCCACTCCAGTTTTATTTGGACATTTTGTGGGTGTCATTTACCGCTGCCGCACGGTGGCAGGATAGGGTAGCCGCTTACAAAAAAAAAAAAACGTTTTAAGGTTTACGGTTCTAATTTGTTTATATATTGTCATTTACAATCTTATTAATATAAAGCATGCCTTTTTTAGAGTGCAAATTCTGCTTTTTGTATTATCAGTAAAGACATCATATGGCTTGAACAAATTGCAGATAACTGCACAACAAGGCCATTCTTTCTCTTTCGTATTTTTATTAGATATATATATATATATATATATATATATATATATATATATATATATATATATATATATATATATATATATATATATATATATATATATATATATATATATAACATCACAGAGATGAAGATTCTGTTTATCCTCTCATCGCTATGAAATCAATTATTTTAGTGTTAACCTGCAGTTTACAGTGGCAGTTTATATATGATGTATGTATGACGAAAATTATCCTTAAAACACTGACTTACGGCATACTAGCAAAAACTACGGAAACAATTATCGTTGCTGAAAAATCCGGATAATTGGTTCATCCGCGTTTTATTTGGATCCGAGATTCATCTTAGAATTAGTGAAATCAGTCAGGGAACCAGTCTAACTTTACAGCAGCACCACAGACGCTTTAAACTGCACCATTTTGTTCATCCGAAACGTCTGTATGATAAACCTGTTGATTATATAACAATATTGTCATGGCACAAAAACTTATCAGCACAATACAACTATGCAATGAAACAAAATAAATAAATAAACACTATACACTTTGTACAGATACCTGGTAGTTCACATCGTTTACCTTTCTGACCACACGATAAGGTCCCTGCCATCTTGGACGAACTTTATGGCAAAAGACTAAGGACTTCATTCCCTGGACTAAATTCTCTTGTTTTCGCGTGACGATCGTACAATGCCTTGATTTTCCTTTGGCGATTCAACTGTTTATCTTCGATAAGAGTTCCAGTGTTGGTCAGCTTCTCGTGTAGGTTCATAACATGTTCCACAGCTAACTTCTTCCTGGCATCCATTTCTCCTATAAACAAGCCTCGAAAATTCGGCATTGGCCCTCTGCTCAGCCAACAAAAAACAATTCCAGTCACCTTCACGCTCAAAGACTCCTCAGGAGAACACATACAAGGTTCTTTGTACGAGCAGGAATATTTTTAAAAAATCAGGATGTCTTGAGAGTCGAATAAGTAATCTCTACCAAAAGGGGAAAAAAAAGCTCATCAAGTTGTTTGGCTATCCTGAACGATTCAACTAGTGGATTCCCATGGTCTCTTTGACTAATGTGCATCAGACGTCTCTGAAATAATCTTATCATTCCAATCACCTTGGTTCTTTCCAGAGATAGACTTACATGTTGCTGCATGCTCGTAAAGATCCCTCTTCTCGAAGATGCGCTTAAACAATACTCAAATTTTATTAATTTCGCACGGCCTACCAGCTGAACTCGAGTCACTTTATACAGCCAATAATAAACTCATTTCGATGAGACTCCGACAGATGAAAACGCTTCAGCTTGTTCTTGATGTAGTATTGCTGATTGTACCGGTACACCGGGCGCTGATGACCATGACTATGTTTTACCCATTCCTCGTTCTCCTCTTCTTCACTCTGCTCATAATAAATCATCTCAAGCAAATAACTCAGATCCGTTTTAGCGAACGCTGTCAACTCCTTCACACGCTTCAACCATTCATGTGACTCCTCCTCACTTAATTCAAATACTGGATTATTGCTGTCCTCATTCAGTCACAGCCTGTCAACGGTCAGAGAAAACACAGTAGAGACATTATATTACAAAAGCATATCTCAAACACGGTGACACTCCCAAGGACAACAAAGAAAGACCCAGTGGCTCAGAAATCCTACACTCAGTTATATAGATCCACCTGGGACTTTTTCTGGCCACCCTTTTCTAAAGTGGCTCAGAACCTCCATCCCTCAGTAGTATGGATCCATGATGGCTCTTCTGGCTACATGTTATCATGCAGTGATAAAAGTGGCCCAGAACCTCCATTTACCTATACTACTCTAGTTCTTGATAGTTATTTTTTTAACAACTTCAGAGACAAATTACGTTCTTATATGATATAACGGTACCAATTGTACAACCCCATTTGGGCGGAACTTAAGGTGTAGGGAACATTGCATTCAAAAATAAACAGCAACACTAGCTGTGATTGGTGCATTATGTAAGAGTTGTTCCTTTTGTTTGTTTTTTTTTTATAAATATAAAAAAGGTAAGCCTCTTGTCAACATGTGAAATTATGCTTATTCATATCTAGATCATATTTTGTATTATGATTTTTTTTTAAATTGTGACACACATGGATGAAAAATAGTCTCTTGTGACTAGATAACTCTTACCCCTTTCTAGTTCCAACAGAGTTATCTCTCTTCGATGCAATGGAGTACCTGGTTTTGTCCTTGTCAAATTGACAATCTAACAATTGTTCTCTGCGACAGTGTGTGACATGCGTGCTGAAGTAGGATAGAATGTATATTTATTTCAGAAAACATTACGATTGAGGTCTATGGAAAAACAATTGGAACTGTGATACCATATGCGCCCCTAGTTTGCATCAGGGAACAGGAATGTTCTGTGCTATTTGATACTGCTGAAAAGAGTCACGTGCTTTGCACAGAGACCCATTGATGTCTGATATTACAAGGTCGATTTATTTATTTACATTTTAGAATCGGTGTCGTTGCAAGAACTATTTTTTTTATATCAGAGTTCTGCGTTTGTAGATACTAATAAAGCTTGCCGAGTTTTAAATTCACGTAAGAAAGACTCGTAGCATCAGTACAGTGTATGCTCGCTTGTAAGTCGAATTAAGCTGCAAGCAACAAAGATAGTGATCTGCCGTATCATAATGCGCCTGCGGATCATGTTCTATCATGTTTATTCTACGGATTACTTCTAACAAACTTCACAAAGCCAGAATTATGAGACGGCAGATCTGGATCTGTGTAATTTGCAGTTTGACGCAACTTATAAGCGAGTACTGACGGTATGCAGAAGCTCTCACTGCATACTGATTTTGACATGTCATACATGTACCATATGTACTCACTTGTAAGTCAAGTCAAACTGCAAACAACAAAAATCCCGATCTGCTGTAGCATAATGAGCCTGCAGATCAGGGTCTGTGTTGTTTGTTTTATTGATTGCTTCTTTTAAACTGCACAGATACGGATCTGCCTGCGCATTATGCGATGACAGATCTGGGTCTGTGCAGTTTGCAGTTAGAGTGTGTTCATACGGTATTCAGACACTCACGGCACACTAGATGTGCGCGGTATTAATGTTACAACGGTTTAACGAGGTATTTTTGTTTCCAGTGATTCGTACCACGATACTTTTCACTGTTCCGTTAAGTCGGTAGTTTCCATCAGTAAATGTGCATAAATTCCCGAGGATTCTTGTTACGACTTGAAAGATATTAACATCGTGTTTTAATTATTCATGACAAAATAGTTCAACAAATTAACTTTCTTTTTTAAAAAAACTGCGTCAGGTCGAAGGTCCGAAGCTCAGACGAGTCAAACCAACAATTCATAAAAATGGTACTAAATGCTGCCTCGACAGTCGCTCAGCATTAAGAAGTTAGTGTTAGGACTGGTCAACCTGGTATCGGATAATGTGTATGGGTGGGACATCATGCTACGTGTCTGCGGAATGGTGCCTAAGTGCTAGACATTACAATGACACCATAAACAGACGCCTACAGACAACGTAGCGTTATGACTGAAAAATCGTTAAAGCTTCGTTAAAAATCAAAATCACACATACACACATACACATACATTTTCTTTTTTTATAAAATGGTTAAAAATTAATGGTATTTATTATTTTTATATTTTTAATACATACCTATTTAATCTTACATGACTGATTTGGTGTGCAATATATATGTTCAATCTATGATTCAAGTATTGCATACCTAAAATTTCCGTATCGCAAAACCGATCTTGGAAATACTTTTACAACTTGAGGTATTAAATAAAAGTCGACTTATAAAACAACAGGGATGACTTTTTGCTTTATTTTTTAAAATTATTATCAAATGCCAACACACGTTTGTAATTTTGATAAATGCAGTCACATTTGGTGAAAATGTCCGCTTTTGCCACCGGGGATGATGGGAGAGTACCGTAAGAAGCGACGAGCAGTTTATGTGCATTTCATGGCATCTATATTGAGAACATAGTTGATGTGGAGAATATGTGTGTGATTGGATTTAAGTATCTTTAACAATTTCTCAGTCATATCGCAACGACTTATAATGCATGACAATGAGTTCTCAGATGATGCTGGTGTGCAGAGTGACACCAAACATGAGAGACAAACAAAAAGACAGATACAGACTGACAGATAGACACATAGTGAAAAGAGAGAATAGGTGCTTTGCCAGTTAAATATTGTATCGAATTTTTTTTTAAAATCCAGACAATACAAGAAAGAGTCGTGGAAGTATACTAATATTCAAGGCATGGTTAGAAATGACCCAAGTGTGAAAAGAAAACGTTACCCAGTGTATAATTCCTAAGAGACATTCCACCATGAAAATGATGAAAGTCGTCGAAATTTCCCAACTTAGCAAAACTCCATTTCAGCTTTGGAGTTTAAACATATAGCCTACGAAATTATATCTTTAAGCGGCAAGTTTAAGGTGAGGAACTTACATTTTTTCTATTAAAATTATTGAGAAGTCAATATGAGTAAATATGAGGATAACACTGATAAATATTTGCTACAAAAAGAGTGACATATCACAGAGAAGAACAGCTGTTTTCACTGTGACACAAATTTAGAAGAATTATATCTTGTTATCAGAATACCGTTGCTGAGACGTTTTCATTATTGGACACACGCTGTGAACTTTATGTTTGTCTATATTTAACATTCTTGCTACTATTCAAGTAGAAAATAAAGAGATGAAAACAGACCAATATTGTTAAAATATTTTCTTACGAAATATCTAAATGATTGTAACAAATCATGTCCGCATGTTAGAAAGAGATCGAATCTTCATCTTGTTAAAAGCATCTTTAAATTATCATTTTAAGTTAATGCATGAATAATTTCTTGCAATGAAAAAATAAAAATAGAAAGTTTGAAAGTACGGCAAATCAATGAGCTTTTGTATACAATCGAATATGTATCTAATTAATACTATTCTGTAAAATTTGCCCTGAAATTTGCATCGAAGTAGAGTGTTGGTTTAGTAGGTATGAGTGTTGGTTTAGTAAGTATGAGTGTTGGTTTAGTAAGTATCAGTGTTGGTTTAATACGTAGAGTGTTGGTTTAGTAAGTAGAGTGTTGATTTAGTAAGTATGATATATGAAGAACTGGTCACTTACTGCTTTTAAACCTATATATTCCATTAAAGAAGAGTAAGGGAAAATCGATTTGCCTATGACTGCAGTTTAAATGAATTCATATATCACAAACAAAATTCTTGAAACATACAAAGCAAATGAATAAATCCCCATCTTGGCAACACAGATAGCCCGATGACACAAATGGAAAGTATATAACTAGGCTTAGCCTATGTAACGTACGACGTATTGGATTTTACAGAGTCTCTACAATATCTTTCATACGACGCTAAATGCTTAATTCATAATTTTAAATTATACATTGCAAAAATTGAAAAGAACGTTGTAACAATACAGTATCACACAAGTGTTTTGTAATGAGTCGGGGAAGAACTCTTTTGACATGGCGTAGGAACATACGTGTCAGCCTGAAGGCCTCGAGATATTCCTACGCTGCATCCAATTCGTAATTTCTGCCCACTCGGAAGACATGCAGTTTTGTTTATATATTTATGATATTTTAATCACGTTTGACACTTGTCACGTATGCCAAGGCGATAGCCAAACGGAATGTTGTGAAACATGCTCTTGCCAAAGTCAACGTTCGGAAATATTTCGGATTAAAAGAAAGGAAAACGCATGTCATATCTGTGTTATTTACTAGGTGTATGTGAACGTGTTAAGTATATGTATTCCTTTATTAGGGCTGTGAATCAACTACAATTTTGGAGTGTTTCCTCCTTGAAATTTACGTAATTTTCTCAAGTCCATTTTATATTTTGTCGGTTTAGTACGCGTGTTTCATATTGACTGTTCTCCCTATGTAGCTAGTAAATTGTTTGCTTCATTATCGACACTTTCGAATTTCATCAACGGCTCTTGAGTGTGAGCACGATGTTTTAATAGTATCAATTAGAGTGTAAACTTGATCCTCCAACTTTACTTGCAGCTTTGAAATTTCAACTTACATATATACACATTGCAAATTCATCTACTACAAGGTGTTGGCCATTTCATTTTCAGGGTGGTGGTGCGTGTGATCGTAGTTTTCTTTTGAGCTGAAATATTTTCTTTTCTATTCTTTCAATATAATTAATATGTTTTCCAAATAATATCATGGATCTAATATGTTACTTTGCTATAAACAAAAGAAAATAATTGTTGCAATTATAGACAGACATAAATCATACACAAAAGTGTCACGCCCATGCTACATAACATTAAATTGTTGATCCCTAATATAATTGCGATACAACGTCGTATGTATCAAGGTACGTTCATAAATACAAACTTTATTCATGTTATCCATCTCTGCTGCATACGCGTGCGAATTACAGATGATAATTTATTTTCATGTACTTATACTAACACCAGTGTTTACTATGCCGGATTCACGATCGAAAGAAGAAGGTTTCTAATTCTATCATCGGATCATTCCGGGTTCGGCTACGTTGGTTTATCAGAGTGGCACTCCATATGCCTCGGTATCAAATTACCTTCCTTTGTTACTGTTACGTAGACACACAAAAAACCAAGTTGCTAACGTTATTTTATAAACAGACATGGCACTTCCTAGAAATCCCGGAACTAGACAGATCCAGTTAAATAAAAGTGTCGGTGAACGGATTGTAATACGTCAGGTACTAGGTAAAATAATGCTATGAGGTTCTTCGTCTGTACGATAAGCCAGCCTGTCAGTGTCCTTCTGATATAGGGTTTTGCACAAACACTTCACTTGTGTATACTCACATATAAGTGAAGTCACACTGCAAACAGCAAAGATCATGATATGTCGTAGTATAATTCACCTGCAGATCAGGGTCGGGGATATGTGTTCTATTGATTACTCATAACGAACAGCACAGACCATGATCTGCCAGCGCATTATGCGACGGCAGTTCTGGGTATGTGCAGTTTGCAGTTATGCTCTTCTTTATGCTAGTGAAAGGTAGTCTAAAATATGCACCTTCACAGAACTTTATGGATGGCCAGCGTCTGGGATAATAATGAATCCTATTAATTTGGGGTTCAAAGGTTCCATGTTCAGGTCGCTATGACACAAAGGGGTTAACTGGCTTCTGGTTATGGACTACATGCCTTCATCAAACTTTGTGGATGGGTTGTACATGGGAGTAAGAACAGACCGGTCCATTTTGATGTTCAAAAATTATGGTCACTGTTATATATACAATGCAGAAAGTACCACCTAAACTCTGAGGATGGTTTTCGCTTTGGAAAGGAAATTAGCTTCGTCTGGCCCGTTAGACAATATAAAGATCTATAGCATGTTGAAACGTTAGACAACATAACGATGTATAACATGTTGAAATGTTAGACAACATTAACATCAATGATGTTGATACATTACACACCATAAAGGTCATTAAGATGTTGATTGTTGATACGTTAGACATCATAAGGTCATTAAGATGTTGATTCCTTAGACAACATAATGGTCAATATGATGTTGATACGTTAGACAACATAAAGATCAATCATATATTGATAATGATAGAGTCAGAAGTCACGGAACCATTTTATTAGATTAACAATTCGCTCTAATTTTTAGAAGTACATAATTGACCCCCCCCCCCCTCTTTTGTGAAATTCAGAACCTGGATGGGTACCAACGTCTACAATGTGTTTCATCACGTGACCTAAAACAAGCGTAATTTATATTTTCACTTACAAATTATCAAGATTACTGCGAACCTATGGCATCCGCCGAAACATTTACGGAAGGGGGGGGGGGTCAGATTCTAGTTGCCAGCCATTAAGTTTTACAAATGCTGAGAACTCACTCAAAGATATTCTGGATTATATCATTATGGTACCTGGGTGCATTCGAGACTTGAAATTCATTCGGAATGTTCTAAACTTTTGGACTTGTGATAGATCATTTGAGATTATTTGGAAATTAAATTACAATAATGTGTCTTTTGAATTTTCACATTATATTCCAGGCAAATAAATTATTTGTTCGAATTTACCTAAATTGTGCGTTTCAAATCTCTGTTACATAATTTAAGATCATAGTGTCGTAATAATATTCAGCAGAGAAACCATGAACTGTAATGCATTAGATTCTGGACTTTTGAACTCTTAGAAGCTGCTGGAAAGACAAAGAATTAGAATGTAATTCACAATAACAGGTCTTTTCAAGGCTTGCTTGTAAACCTAAGTAACATTATACTACTTCTTATATTCCAAATCTGTCAAGAATTTATGTAATAGTTCAAAAAAGGGTTCATTAATGAACTGTACCTGACAATTAAATCCGTCACGATCCACCACACTCGAAATTCGAAAAGCTGTATGTGTTTTAAACTAGTCCATCTGAACGGAAAATCGAGGTTACATATATTTTCTTGTGCGGTCGAATGTACTAGTCTAACGGTGCATCTTAAATCAAAACTTGTGTGACCTATTTTAAATTTAACACGGATAATGATCTCCGCAGACAACCACGTTCTGAACAACACCGGCATAGATTAAATTGAATACAGAAATTACTTACCTCCTCGCAGATTATGGAGTCGTGCAGATGACCTATAAACATTTGGTTTGGTTGGTTTGTGGGGTTTAATGCATTTTTCAGTACAATATAAATTAGAGTATTCGTGGCGACCAGTATATTTCTGGTGGAGAATTGTTTGTTTTTGATTTTTAGGGTTGAACGCCATTTTTCAGCACACGATAGGCTATACATGGTGGCCAGTATTATTGGTGGAGGAAGAACCCGTGAAAACACCCCGGAAAGTACCCACGAGCAGCTGCTGGCAAGCTTTCTCACATAACTACATTAGCCGAATATTTGACTCGAACCCACGCAGACAGAGGTGAGACGGCAATGATCCGTAACGGACAGCGCTTTAGACCACTCGGCCACTCGGGGCCCCTCTGGTGGAGAAAGAACACAGGAAGAAAAACCGACCCACGGAAAAGCTAATGGGAAGTTTTTCAGGTCCTAAAATCAGAGTTGCCAGATCCGCGGTTTTTTCGCCCAATTGGGCTCCTTTCTAAAGTTGTTTGCGGGAAATATTTCTTGATTGCGGGTTGCGGTTTTTTGGGCTGGTTTCTGATAAATTCCCCGCATCCCATTTCAAATTGGCGCTAGTGACGATAATATCTAACAAAAATCTTGATGAATCCATTATTCTTGATGCATCTCCATTAATGCTATTTGACTTACCTAAACAAATTTTTCAGATCCGGAACCGGAAGAACGAAGCGCGCTTCTAATTCCATATTTCAATTGGGCTCCTTTCTAAAGTTGGTTGCGGGAAATTTTTCTAAATTGCGGGTTGCGGTTTTTTGGGCTGGTTTCTGATTTGGGCTGCACCAAATTGCTATCAAATTCTCCGCATTCAATTTCAAATTGGCGCTAGTGACGATGATATAAAAAAATCTTAATGAAT
Organism: Unio pictorum; assembly: GCA_030141615.1. Lineage (NCBI taxonomy): Eukaryota > Metazoa > Mollusca > Bivalvia > Unionida > Unionidae > Unio > Unio pictorum. The sequence continues at coordinate 2,176,337 of JARLTB010000219.1, read as the reverse complement.
CCATTATTTTGGATGTATCTCCATAGACGTATCTCACATTGTTAAATTTATTTTTGAAATTCCGAGACATGAAGAACGAAGCGCGCTTCTAATTTCAAATTTCACTTAAGCTAGCATAGGGCGGAGGCACTATTATCACTTTGTCACTGTTATAATATTGTTAAATTTATGCTATTTGGTTCTTATTCACTCTTCAGATTTTAATATATAAATTGGGCGGTTTGTGGGCTGCTTGTTAAAGGTACACGGGCGGGAATTGAAAAGCATCTGGCAACACTGCCTAAAATACTCGAGACTCGAACTTGTGCTGACATAGGTAAGATGTGAGACTGGTTTGCAAAGGCGAACGTTTTAAATCACCCACCCCACCACCCCCAATTTAACCCATCATATCGTCAGATACAAGTACGAAACTTTAATTACTATCAAAGACAATAAAAAAATTTCTTCATCATTTTTGGTAAAGTTTGAATTGAGTTTTGTGCCCAAATTTCTTCTCGAAATGGGCCAAATATCTAAGAACCATTATGTTCAGGAAATAAAATAAGAAATGAATAATCAGTTACCCCCACCCCCTAAAACATGGTATTTTGCCTGCTCTAAGAGAATGGAAATTGTTACGAACTGCATGCATAAACGTGTTTATTTAATGATATGAACTTCATGCACTAGTTGCAAGTGTACCTTGTATATACTTAGTTGAATGCACAGTCTCAGCCTTCCTAAACTGTATCTGCACTAACAGTTTGCAGATAAAAATATGGGGGAGGGTGGCAAGAACTGTGCCCCTTTACGGATTCTTTAAATCAAGCGGATACATTTTGATCAGCTTAATACGTCATAAAGTATATGACATCACTCTAAAGTTAACGCTTTTATAACTTTCTAGCGACCAAAACACTGGGAAGCTTCGTTTTCAATTTGCAAGGCCTTTTCTTCTCATTTTCGTTTCTACAGGCACTGGGTTTTACTTTCCACTGCATATTAATTACTGCCGAAGCGGTCCGTGTGACCCAGGTTAGGATTTTGTTCGTTCTGCTTCTGATTTCAATCGAACAGCGTCTACTCTAGTTTACCGCCGCACAATCTAAAATTAACACGGAGAGTGCTGTTTTCCAAATTAACTCGGCAGGAAATTGAGCGCTATGTACCACGGCATTGATTAAGCCTATGTTCATAACTTATCTCTTTGATGATGGAGTCATGGAGGTGACCTGCAAACATTTCACCCACGCTTCGTCTGAAACAAGTACGAAACTTTAATCTCAGATAAAACGTAATATTTTACCACGTTTAGATGAGACTGATTTCGTGTTTCCTGACCAAATATTTTCTAGAAAATGGGCAACATATATAAGAACCTCTATTTAATAAAGCAATAACGAAACAAGTAATAAAAACATAATTTTAAAAAACTTTTGAAATTAAACAATAAATCAATTAGTCTCCCATGTGTTTCCTCTTCGGAAAAGTGAAAATGTCAATGTTGGGATATCGTAGTGTAAACGTTTCGTGCCTTAAATAGGCTAATAGTGTGGAAATTATTACGGACTGTATGTCTAAAAGTCATGACACAAAGATTAATGATACGATTTCTAATCGACTTGCTCAAGTTACGTCAATATACACATTGCATTTACTCCTGTAGAAATTGTCACCCAACTGCGTAGCCTAGGCCTTTATTATAGGGCTATATTTAGTTATTTTTTCAGGTGCTATGCTATATGTATAAGTTTTAGAAGAGAAGATATATTTGTATATAAATTTTGTGAATTCTCTCCATAAATTTAATAATAGTATATCTATTATAAAGGTGTATTTCTTTAGTCACTGTTCAATTTAGAGGCAGTGATTTAGGGTAAATATGGTATTGTCAGCAGCTACTCAAATATAATGGTGTCAAGTTACAGTGCTAGCTGAGAAATTTAAACTAAGTATGACAGTTGTATTATGTGTTTGTAAGCTAATTAAAATCAATTATAGCAAGTTTGCCTTAATACTTTAAACAATTAAATTAGTGACTAGTTGTAGGCAACTTTGAATCTTTTTTAGTAGGTCTAATGTGTTTAAAATAGAGCTGGTTAGTTATGGTTTAAATTTAAATTAATTTGCTCATAAGGATAAAGTTTGCATGACACTTCCTACTTAATATAATACTTTTGGAAATTCTAGCATACAGTATCAGTAGGAAAAGAGTGTAAGGAGAGTAGATATGTGACTTTATTTTGGATTACACAGTTTAGATTGTGTGCATTCTTATATGTAGATTAGAGTTGGATAAAGGGTCTGCACCTGACACAATCAGACCAGAAGTTTAGCTATGCAAAAAGGGTTTTAGGAAATGATCTCTCTGAAACCCCTTATGATTGTTTAAAAAGCCAACTCAAACATAGTGCATAGAAAAATTATTGAAATTTTTCAAATTATTTATTTTCTTATCTTCACTTTCCTTTCCTTCTACATTACTAACTGGCGTGGCCAAAATAAATCACATCACAAGTACACATCCACTCCGCCAGGTAGGGATGCAAGATACAATGTCTGAGGCAGGCCCGCACTTGGGGGGGGGGGAGACAACCATGGCACTTGTCAGGGGCCCGAGTGGCGTTTTAAAATATACGCACATATTTGAAACACGAAAGGGGCCCGAACTCTGTCAGCTGCCTGGGGCCCAGAATTTCCTAGGCGCGGGCCTGTCTCAGGTAAAATATACCAACATAAAAAAGCATCGCATACACTTAAGATTATAAGGTGAACATAAGCCCAGTCATCAGGCCCACTGCACAAGGCGGAACTAAATAGTTAACACAAACATAGGCCTCAAATAGCACAGCACACCACGTTAAAGCCACCACCTGGGTGCTCCCCAAATCTTCCAATGTATACAAACTCACCTAAGGGCAAAATGTATGTGCCTTCTGGCCCAGCTACACCTGGGGGAGCAGCAAATATCATTAAAGCATCGACGAAGATGGAGCATTAAACAACAGGAACGGAGAAAAAGAGGGAAAGCAGAAACTAAGAATAAGGAGAAGAAGAAGAAGAAGGGAACAAAAAGAGAGAAAGATGCATCCCTTTTTTGGAACACGGCTGCAAAGTAACATACTAGCAAACACCAGGGTGGAGCCCTCACAACGGCAAGCTCTATATTGCACTGAGCTCCTCCACTAAGGTTCCTGTGGCATATATTTCCCTCGGGTCTTTTTTACTTTCTTTTTGGCTCGAAGACATTTTCCGATAAAAGCTCTATCCCCACAACCCAACCTTGATCCTTTACGTACCACCATCGATCAATACCAAGATTAGAACATAGCGTGACTCTAAACGAATAAGGAAGCTTACTCCCAACTGATTGGTTACTTTTAAACGAGCAAAAGTACACTCTGTACACTAAATTCAAAAGTATTTAAAATATAAGCAAATTACACAACTCAAACGATTTGATCAATTGTAAGGGTGGCTTACACAACATTGAACCATATTATTGTTTGTCCAACGGTACATCTGGGCTGAATTTGACAATGTGCTCTGGAGTTATTTTAAGAGCTGTCAGCGTACTTCAGCGACCAATCAAAATGACACACGCCAAAAACGTATGTGGAGAGACATTCTTGAAACAATATTTCAAGACAGAGGATGTAGACATTGAAGATGGTCGCTTATTTAAAGCGTATAGAGATACTTGGGTACATGCAAATGATTTGTCTTAAGTCCAAGCACAAAACAGGCCAAATACTATGGCACTGATAGCCGAATTAGCGGCAAGGGGAATTAACTCCCAAACTTTGGAAACTTTTTATCATCTAGGTAGGGGAATATTTTTACAATATCACACCCCCACCCACCCAAAAAAGAATACCTACTACCTAAAGGTAATGTAATACTTTGTGACAAAGTGGCTAGAGTGACAGCCCCCCACTCCCAAACACGAAACTAGTGCCAGAAAATTCATAGATGTGTACATCTCTAAATTCCCTCAAGAAACTCCTTGATATTTTCCAAGAGAGTTTCCAAGAAAGAGCTACGTTTACCGTGTTTTCGACTCTACGATACACGAATTCTTTAATTACAGAACAGTGGTAAATGCAAAAGTAAGTTTTTACTTAATATTAACTCGAATCAACTTTAGAAATCCTGTTTTAGACATTTTCTACTTCACTGCACATATCGTAAACAATCAGTTCAAAACAGTTCAACTGTTAGGCACGCACGTCAACGCCGAAATATGATTGGCTCAAAAAGTTATTCATAATACATGTAGCTCTTTTCATTGGTTGTGACATGAGCTCGCAGTTGTCCCAAGATGAAAAATTGGCGAAAAATCGCACGTTTCGGAAGCCGTAACTTCAGTTCGGTACAACGCAGAAAAGTCAACGATGGCTTGATGAATAGAAAAATATCTCAGGAATAAAACAAGTCATAGAAAATGGTCGTGTGCTTTTAAATACGGAAATAGCAGAATCAAATCGAGGTTCATAGGTGGAACCAAATATTTGGATGTGAACGTACCTTCTCTTTTTATATAGTATGATAGAGAGCGTCCTATGTCTGAATGGGTCATGGGGGTAATCTAAGGTATTTTTCTCACTCTGTATGATATCTTTTCCTTTAGATTATTTTTTTTTTCTTTTCATCAAGCTCGCGTCGAGCACATGTGAAAAGAATCCAAGAGAACAAAACGAACAGGAAATACACATAACACTTGAAATAGACACGTAAACAAAACAAGAACAAATGCACAAGCAACTGCTGCAACTCACCACCAACCTACACTCCTGCACCAAAGACACACAACCCCATTATGAAACCACCAACAACACCAACAACACAACCACCATCAGAGGTACAACCCTAATCACCTAATGAACAAACCACACACAATTTAGAACCAGCAACACAACCATAAGATATGGTGACAACACTTTAACATACGCATCCAAACAGCGACATGGAAACAGAAATAACAACAGAAACACATACAACACAACCAGGGGGGAAAAATCCCAAAAAATCAAAAGAAAGGCCAACTCGCCAAAGCAAAATGACATTACTTAAAGACAAACACTCACAACAACAAAACACCAACAAACAAACAAACAGCCTGACACCCCCAACACAAATTCAATCAAGAAAATGATAAAAGAGATGAAAACAACAACTTTTTACATTAGCTGATGAAAACAACACTACAACTTCACCAACCCTAGACACCCATGTGCAACATATAAAAACAGACCATACAGGCATATTGAAACAGAATACAAAACCTTGCCATCAAGCCCACACCCAAAACACCAACCTGATGGACCCAAAACAACCATGCCTAATGTTGCAGAAATCAAAAGAATGTTGAATACAAAAATAACAAACAAAACAGAAAGTGTCCTTCAAAAGAAAATTGAACACACAACCACCAACACTAACAAAGAAACAATCCCAAAAACCAAGTAAAACAAATGTTAAATCTGACATTAAATTAAACCAGTAAAACAAAAAGCAAAACCTCAAAACAATCTTTTACCTCAGAAATTGATACGAATAAAAAAAAAATTAAACTACTCTTAATTAATGTCATTGGCTTGGACTTTAAAAAAAGCAAAACCCATAATTAGAATTGTCAAAACAGATGACATTATATGTCTACAGGAGATACACAATATTAGACAAACAATTGTTAATTTTATTGAAGATCAACTCGATGCAATTCTCCATATACAAAAAGACTCCACCAACCCTCCTTCAGGACTGGAAATAATTATAAATGATAATGCATTACAAACAAATTGGAAAAACTTCACCCTACCACAATAACTAAAAGGGAGGGTAATACACATCCAAACAAACAATACCCATATTATTGATGTATATATTCCTGATATGAGGAACAAACAAATACCCTTTCTGCATATATTTTCAGACTATATCCAACAATATAACCAAAATTATATCATCATAATAGGAAATTTCAACTCACGTACTAGTGAATTTGATCGTAAAAAATGGAATTATTGAAAAATATATCAGCCTCGACACTAGAGGGCTTCATTAAAGAAAAACAGTCTAACAGACACCTTTAGCTCTATCAGAGCTCTTTTTGTTTCTGACGTAACTAACATCATTCCAAAATGTTTAGAGAATGATATGACTAGATAAGCACAACAACCCAAGAATTTGTAATAGAGCCATCCTAACACCAAAATGGGAGAGCAAAAGACAACATAACAAACATTTGATATCACAAACAAGGACAATGTATGACTCTGGCAAAATCACTAATTCCAACGACAAAACAACCATGGAAAAGGGGAAGGAAACCAGCCTTGGAATTCGCTCAAGCTCCAAAGGAATGTAGTACAACCCAAAGTGCTAAGATCAGAACGGTTAGAAAACCAGACCATTGTTCAAACCAGACAAGGGATTGGACGTATTACCACTTGAAGCTTTTTAGGGATAATATAACTCAATAACTTGATGAACAAAACAAAGAGTAACCATTCTAAATTATATTGTAACCTTATTATTTTTACCACATAACACTTATAACACTTATAGGGTGGACAAGGTAAACCCTCACCAAAACACTTTTCGGATATCAAGGGTGTCATTTCTAAGCGCTAACCAGCAAGACATGCTGGGGCGGGGCTAAGGAGTGGCAACACCACAAAATATAGAAAAGAAAAACCCTCTTGCTTGTGACTAATTCCCCATTGCGCAGTTATATCAAATAGGCGCTACTGCACCTTCATATACTTTATCTGCATAGAGAGTTTGCAGACACCTTTTTGGAGAATCTCATAGAGTTGGCAGACACCTGTTTAGTGAATCAGCAAAGAGAGCTTGCATACACCTGTATGGCGAATCTGCATAGAGAGTTTGCAGACACCTGTATGGTGAATCAGAAGATGGAATTTGCAGACACCTGTATAGAGAAAATATGACATAAACTTTTCTCGAGTTTTCTTATATCAAGTGGATACATTCTGATCACACCCTATGACTATAGTGAAAGTCATACATGTTGTATATGCGTTCAGTACCAATTCATTCATTAACAGGTGTCTTTTTTTAAAAGTTGCCTGTACATATCTTTAAATTACGATTTTTCACTTTATTTGAATCAATCCTCGTAAATCCATATTCATTTGGGAGGCCATTATTTACACATCCTCAAAACCACATGATGAAGGTGTGATCCAATACAAACCTGATTGAATGTTGAGAGCTGTGATGCCACGATGAAAACACCGCATGATGAAAAAAATCGAAATATCCTATATTATGACCATTAGACCCGACGTTCTCTTTTGCTTACTCTTTTTTTTGTACCAGGCCATCATTGTAAAAGTCCTTAGTAATCAATAAATTTCGTCTGGACGTTTTATCATGATAGTTGAGGTGCATCCAGTACATTCAACAATCACAAATGAATAGATTTTGGTTAAACTATATTAGTATAAAATTTTCGAACAACAATTAATGCTCAAGGCGAGTAAATGCGTCTACATGACCACACTGACCTTCGCTATAATTGGTGACAAAATTGAAATCAATACGTCATAAGGTGTATGACATAAATATTGACGTCGGGCTAATATGCGAACTGAACTACCTTGCAACAGTCTTCCTCTACTGATGTTCATTTTACTTCCGGTTACCTTTTGTGACTAGATATACTGTGGCGTTTTGCCCGAACCAAAATTGAATTAGAAACATGTATAATCAAAGTAATTCGGACAAGCCATTGTTTAATGTTAAATATGACCGCAGGCTAACACTATCCCTTACGTAAGTTTGCCGTGGCTACGGTGGGAAGCCCGACCAAGGCCGTCAGAAGCGCAATTATCACCTTGGTGTGAAAGCGCTTGTGCAGATCAAAGAAGTTGCCCGAAGGAGTGGACGTGCCTTATCTTCTTGATACGCAGACTGAGAGCCAGGTTGAATTGGTCGCTTAGTCGATTGGACACGGCCACATCGATACCCAATCAGAATCGAGATAGGGACGGGACCCTGATTTGGGCTAAGTATGATATCCTTAGACCTGCCAGCAAGATTTAGTTCGCTATAGTTCGTTAGAGAGATTGACAGAAGATAGCAACTCCGATCAGCCATGCTTTATTGGCGGGGAAAAAACCTTAGGACAGGATTCTAAGTGCAGCTTCTAAAGGAAACTTCGAGGGACAGACCAGTGACAATGGTCCCAGCGTCTCCGATAGAGAGACGGAAGAAAAGAGAAGGAAGGAGAGAAGTCGGGAGAGGAAGCTTCGAGGGACAGACCAGTGACAGTGGTCCCAGTGTCTCCGATAGAGAGACGGAAGAAAAGAGAAGGAAGGAGAGAAGTCGGGAGAGGTGAAGTCCAGGAAGAGTGGGAGGAACGAAATAAAGAGATGAGTAGAACCAAAGGCCAGGGGAAAATCGAACTCACACTGGAAATCATGAGATGAAGTAGGCTATCACATGGAGGACGAGTGATTGAGTTTAACATTTAAAATTATCGCCTTTATTAAATTGTTTTATTTGAATTTCATCTTCGTGTTCTATATAATTTAACCGTCGGCAGTGCTGACTGGGGGCTCAGAGCTATGCATCTATTTCGGCAGTAATTTAACTTTATAACTTCACGAGCCAGGGTGGAGCTTCCATAATATTTTAGATAATATATTAGAAGTATTCCACCCCAACTTTTGCAAACGCTACATATACTTTATTTATTTATTTATTTATTTATTTATTTATTTATTTATTTATTTTTTATTAGTAGTAGTAGTAGTAATAGTAGTAGTAGTAGTAGTAATTTTATTATTATTATTATTATTATTATTATTATTATTATTATTAGTAGTAGTAGTAGTAGTAGTATGTTATTATTATTGTTATTATTATTTGTACCTTGTTAAAACTTATGAGGAGGATAATACAAGTTCTGAAAATGTTTGTAATAACTATTTTTAACCTGTCAATTAATTTAATATCGATCTATAGACTAAATAACATTCAACACAATGATCTCCAGGTGTGAATGCAGTCTAGACACCAACATATATATATATATATATATATATATATATATATATATATATATATGAGTGTGACGCAACATAGATAAAATCGTTGTTTGTGGTTTTGTGGGGGCGGGACTGTAGGATTTTTAAAGTAGCTTTTAAAAACTTAAGTCATATCGCTACGATGTTTGCAGTGTGTCATTTTATAGTGACGTCTAGCACTGGACCATCATGCCGCAGACATATAGCATGATGTCCCACACAGTTACATTATCCTGACACCAGGCCGACCAGTCCTTACACTCAATAACCGCTTAATTATGAGCGCCGAGCGAGGCACCTTGGAATCTGTAACGTATGTTCAACATATTTGCAGTCATATCGCTTCGATGTCTGCAGTGTGACAGTTTGTAGTGATGTTTTAGCATTAGAACATCATACCACATACATGTGGCATCATGACCCACTCAGTCGCATTATCCCGACATCAGGCCAACCTAACACTAACCTCTTAATGCTGAGCGCCAAACGACTGAAACGAGGCATCTGCTTGTACTATTTTTATGTCTTTGGTATGATTCGGTTTGGGTTCGAACCTGCGAGCTCCCAAATCAGAGGCTTACACTCTAACCACTTAATAAATGGCAGTGACGTAAACTTTTGCTACTGTGCTCAGGGTATACTTTAAATTCCGGGCACTAAAGGGTATTCTGTGATGTCAAGGCCGACTTGGATAAAGTTTACGGATGTAATTCTGTCATATGCTACCGTTTTGAAGCGGTTTCATCTTTTTAACGATAGTCGTGAATCCGTGGAAAATGATCCGCGTTCTGAAACACAGTTGTCTGAAAATGATTAGTGGGGAAGTGGCCTCTGTAAAGGGGGGTAACTAATGATGAAAAATCAGAGGCATCAATTCGTCAGCGTTTTCTTAGATCAAGTATATACACTGAAAGCTAACTTAACAATCAGTCGAAGCTAATAAAGGTTTACACATGGTGGGTCCCGCATTTGTTGAGGGATAATCTAAAGCAGAATTCACCTGCGTATACATCTGCCGCCGTGATGGAGTATCAAAACTTTGTCATATTATATGTACAGCAGTGATTAGCTTCAAGTGATTTTTTTTAACGAAGTCCCATTATCAAAAATATGCTGAGAGGAATACGATTTAAAAGTCGTTATGCGATTGGAGATGCATTTTCCCGGAGTATGAACAACATACAAAATATAAAGTGGCGTTTAATAACTGGATAATCTGATTGAGAAAATGCTGGACGTGCTCGGGGAGTAACTTTGAGGGGACTCACTGATGTATGTTTTTCACTAATAAAGAATTTTTGTTGTATCGTCAGAACTTTTTCAAATACATCTCGTACATAGCTTCTATATCCCCGAAATGTGAGTCGCTTCATTTTGATTTCACTTGGAGTTTTGCTTATAACTTCAATCGAACAGCGTGTACTCCTGTGCACAATGCGGCGGCAGATAGGGTCAACAATATATATATATATATATATATATATATATATATATATATATATATATATATATATATATATATATATATATATATATATATATATATATATATATATATATATATATATATATATATTCTGATGCGTACTGTATCAGTTATTTACTTGACTGATTAACGAGTGGTTTGATGGATGATAATTCATTGACGAGAGATCGAAAAAAAAACAACGTATTTTTAAATATAAATAAACGTAAGCATGGTAACTTTTAAAGCAATAATATTCAATCTTAATTTAAGAAATATATTTGGGATCACTAGACCGTAACGTACATGACGTAACCAATCGCTATTCCTGTAACCTTTGTATTCAAAGCTATGAAACAAACGTTCACAAAAAAAAAATCCTCAGACAAGAAAAAAAAATTTCTTCGTGCATGCAGTGTTAAATATATTTAAGTTAATATGCATCATCTACTAAAATATCTCTTATATCAACTTCACATTTCCCTTTTTTATAATGTTGAATGAAATTTATTTGCTTTTAGCATTAAACAAATCATTTGCTGAATTCTTAAATTCAGAATTATTCATTTGGTACAGGAACTGCATGCATATAGTGCAATCGTATTTTATGAATAAAAGGTTAACCGCTATTTGCCAATCATGGGCATAGGATTGTATTCTCATAACAAAAATAAAACACAAGCTTAAAATGCATTACATACATTTATTATGCTTTTTAAAAAAATTATTATAAAATGTAACACGCTAAGGGCGCCCGCGAAATTAGTTTCTGGGATGGGGGTGTGGTGGGGGAAAACATGCAGTAGTCAGCGAATGCGTTTTCAGATGCAGGCCAAAAATATGATTAGAAGTGAAATCCAAGGAAGCAAGGAGCTCAGAGAATTCATACAGGAATGTTATAATTTGTCATCCTTCCATTTAATTTCTGATGAAGCAAAACAAAAGTAATTGTTTTTTAAAAAATGATTGTCAATACACAATAGTAGACCAATAAGCAGGATGTGCAATTTTTGCAGACATCAATATTAAGTAACAAAGTGACGAAAAACAGCCGTTGAATAATGCACATCCAATCCAACAAAAATATTTACATGTTTTATTTTTAGAAGCCATCTGTGATTATTTGTACTGAGCATTTAAATAAAAACATAAATAACACTGAAGATTGTTTGTCTGTACCGGACGAATGGGGTGAACTCAATAATCCGTTATTTATGCAATTGGTGTTCAAATTTGTTGTGTGCGAAATGGTACCTTTAAAAACAGACAGTGTTGCTTTCAATGATATTGCATTCTTCGAAATCTAATGTTGCATGTGACGACTTGTATTCAGTGTAATTTTAATGCAATCTCGAGGAAACGATTAAGATAAAGAAAATTAATTTTAAAAAATTATATTTTCCGTTATATAAATACTTGCAGTACTTCGAAATTCGTACTGCCTTTGAAAAATAATGTTGTAGATAGTATTGAAAAAAGGAGAAATAACAGGAGGACTGTGTGATCATTTTCCTCTAGGAACTCAGTGCATTCTGGAGCGGGGGTGGGGCTGCGTATATAATGATGACTTGAATATCATTTAGATAAGCTATGAAAATAACCAGCTTGCCGATTAAAGGCGCAAAACGTGGATCTGGGACTGAAATCTAGCCGTTTCAAAGCAGTCACAGGGCGGATCCTGTATTACACGATTTTACATGTTGGTGTCACGCGTTAAAATTAGCTTAGAATTGTGGCGGTGGAAGGATGTCAAATCTCTTTACACCTCTTGAATTTATGGTCATAAGCCATTCTAAATTCCATCTCCTATGATAATTTAGGGTTAGTATAACGTGGACCAGGTTGGGGTGCTAAACTAAATTCATGCAAGCGTCTTCCTAATAATGTTAAGGTATTTAGATTTATTCTATAAAATGGAAACTTTGCCGGTAATAATTTAACATAATTTGACAGAAAAATCATTTGACATGTGTCAGATAATATCAACAGTTGATGTGTTCAATCTTGTTATTTTATGAAAAGTGAACAAACAAGAAACTTGCATTTCTTAATATATTCTATAATGCTTGGTTAGTAGCAATGCTTTTTTCCATAGAACATTTGGCATATATCAAGTAATAAAAAAAAACGCAATAACACGTGGAATTTTTCTTAAAGGATTCTTGCCTTTGTCACTGAGGACTGTTTGTGAGAATTACCTTAAATATAGAAATTTTTCAACTCTTTTTCTAGGCTAAACATGTTTCCATGTGTTACATTGAAATATAAAGAAAACAAATATTTTTCATCCATTCAATAATCTATACCTCTGACAAAAATATTCATAATATACAATTTTAAATCTGAAGGCAAATGTTGAGAATTTTTAGTGAAACAAACTGGGGCCTGGTATGGGTCAGTTCCTCGTTCTCTGAGAGAAGATAGCCACAACTTTAAGACAAGGAGAGACTAATGAATGTAAAAGCAAAATACGATTATTGTGGGACCGCCTACATAAATTTTCCCCTGGAACAATGTATGTTTTGGGTGATTTGGTGATGTTTTTGTCATTTTTTAACCGAACATTGACACTATCCAGCCACCGTAGTTTGCTGAATCAGACTATAAAACAAAAACACATTTTGTTCTAACAGGTACTCCACGCGAGATTAATAGTGAACAAGCAATAACCTGAAAGAAAAAAATAGTACCGAGTGACAAAATTACCTCAGGTTACCCCCATGATCCATTCTAACAAAGGAAACTGTTTATCTGTCTCTTTCATAGTATGATAAACAGGGTCCTGTCAAATGATCTGAAGAAATTTGGTCACTCGGTATAATCTTTTTATCCTTTAGGTTATTGCTTATTGCACCTGTGGGTGTTCATTTTACATTTACATGTATATTCAATCGTAACAAAGTTTTAAATGGAGACACAATACGTTTGTAGACGATTAAAAAAAATAAACGTAGCGGAATTAATTCTGCTTAACACGAATGCCATTCAACTTATCACGAAATGCCATTGTTTGTTAGTCGTGTACATTACATTCAAGATCGTACTACGTAAGGTGGAATCTCGAAGACTTGAACGTCGAAGGATCAAACGAATCAGTTGGAGTGATGCGTAGTATGCAGTGAACAACCTTTTTGTTTCTTATCTGATAGTTTGTTTTTTGTTTGTTTGATCAGGATTTGTAACGTAGCTTTAACATTTTTTCAGTCATATCGATACGATGTTTGCAGTGAGACAGTTTATAGTGATGTCTAGCACTGGGGCATCATGCTGCATACATGTAGCATGATGTCCCACCCAGTCACATTATCCTGACACTAGGCCGACCAGTCCTAACACTAACTTCGTAATGCTGAGCGCCAAGCGAGGCAGCTGTTAGTACTATTTTTGTAAGTCTTTGGTATGACTCGGCCGGGGATCGAACCCACGACCTCCCGCTTCCCGCGGCGGACGCTCTAACCACTAGGCCACCGGAACGGTCATTATATTTAATAGCATTAATATTTGATGCGGTACACAGTAGACAACGATAACACTTCGTATGTTGGTAGGTAGGTAGGTAGGTAGGTAGGTAGGTAGGTAGGTAGATAGATAGATAGATAGATAGATAGATAGATAGATAGATAGATAGATAGATAGATAGATAGACGAGGATAACTTTGGAACGATGGATAATCAGAATAATACATAGTGATACCGGTAGCAATTTATTAGTATTTCGATAAAGACCTCCATGATGACTGGGCCATTCGATGCTTACAAGATTATCTAATCAAGGGGCCCGTGTTTCAGTTCGATATCTAAAAAGGTGAACTGTTTAAGCTATCCACATAATATTTTTAACGCATTAATTAAGGCATAAATTATAGAGTTTCTGCCAGAACATATAAGAAAGGTTGAATGATATCGAACATTCGAGTCAACCAAGCTCGAACCAGCGAGGATCATAAGTAATAATTTGATATCAAGTTGTGATACCTCTTGGAGGCATACATATTAGAGACGAAATATAGTGAAGGACCTCGCAGTTCATAAAATAACAATAATGTATGTACCACCCGTAATTTGCACAGTATATAAACGACGCTGCTTTGTAATGCAACACTATTACCAACAAATGCAGCAGACCGTGTACAAAATCCACATGACTTAAGTAACAGAATATATCACAAAATACCTCACTGATGAATGTGTGCTAACTCACATCACGATGATTGTTTCCATATCGTAATTTTTAAATTGGCCCTCTATCCAATACAGTATGTGCAAGATCAACTACGAAAATAATCTGATGATAATTTCCTGATAATTTCTAATCATGACGGAATCTCGGTGTATTTTTCTTTACTGCTTTCCTGAACTTTTGCTGTCTCCATTTCGTAAATAAATCTGAATGAACATTAAGTTTTAAAACATATTTACACTCGAATTGACTATTTTAAAAATTTTAATCCATCTTAAATTATGTCAACGAATGTATGTTGATTTAAATGTTCAGTGATATATTGTAAAGGCATGGCGTAATGGACGAAGTCATGTACACGAATGCATCAGATTTTCGACAAAGAAATATTCCCAATCATGTGGGAAAAAAGATTCATGCACTAAACACTGTACAATAAAAATTTGATACTTTAAAGATTTATATCGTTAAAATCTTGACCTCTCTGACACATTACCTCATCTCAGGTAACAGTGCTTTCCTGACCAGCATTTTCTACAACATGAGTCCTTTTGACAGCGCATGCGCATGCAACAGGCCAATCTTCAAAAACCGACTTCTGTATATAGGTTCCATTTACGCAGCACTCTATCATTATTCGAATTTTGTGATACACCGGGACACACTCTGTTTCGTAAGCTAAGACATTTCGTGTAGCATCAGATAAACCATCTATGTTAAAGTTACACGAAGTACTTCTGCATACAGCTTTTTGTAGATGCTTTGGACGTCGTGTATCGTTTCTGTCAATCAAGTAGATCCATTGACACAATGAACGGTCGTTGACTCCATCAGTATTATGGGAATATTGGTGCGAATTTCGTATCATTCCCAAATGGCCGCCATAACTTAAAATATCAGAATTCTGCGCACTACGTTTTAAGATTGGGTGTACTCCATCCTCATCATTCTCGCCCTTAGGGGTGGTCATCACCTGGGTTCTTGAACGGTCGCCATATTTTCGTGCATTCGGTAAGCACGAAAGATCCGGTTGACAGAACGACGATACGCATAACATAGTCACCTGAAGCAATGAGTACAGACTGAACATGTTCTGTGCAAATTCGACTTCAAGATGTGATTTGCTTATACAGCTGTAGGTTTCCCCGGCCTTACTTTAAAGACCACTTGGTTGCTGGAAAATAAACCCCTTTTCAGGCCGTAACTATTCACAACTTGCCTATCACATTTTATTCAACAGATAACTATATCTGTCTTTCAAACGAGAGAAAGTGTTATGTTGCGTCCATTTTCTTTTATGAAGAATGTTTCTTTTGTCCTGTATAGCAAGATCCTCACGGCAAGAAAATTCACTTGCCGTCATGGCGTGAAATGGGTACCTGCGAGCAAGGCCAAATCTCAAATATGAAAGAAAATATCTGGTTTTTGTCAAACATACCAGCAGCCCCATTAAGTTCAACATAGACCATACGAGCAGATGGTAGTTATAGATAATTCTGCAAATCGACGTAAATTACTGTATGTGCTTGTTGTATTCCAATTTTGTGCCAACTAATAAAGACCAAACATTTCTCCGAAAATTTTCAACGTAGACAGAAAGCTCATCAAGGGCCATTCGATTCTTTGGTTCTTGTGTATTGACATTATGCAGATCATTAGAAACTAGTTGCCCAGATATTCAGAGGTTATCAGTACAGTAACTTGATCTAAGTGCTGGTATCGTGCTGAGTTTGATAACGGAAAACATCGGATCTTGCGAGACCCAAAGGGATGAGTATCGTGTTTTTCGTTATCAAACGAAACACGATACAAGCAGCCAGTTAAAATTACTGTGCTGACGATTATTTCATATGAAAAGTATGAGATTAATGTTGTTCTTTGTTTTCATTCCTGCTAAGTACACCCTTTACGGGACTTGTTAGGTGACGTCATCCTTCACAGCAACGAATCTAAATCTGAATGTACATCTAAAACAAGGTTTAAGAGAAGCGAACGTGAAATGTAGATCTTATCACGAGCTATATAATAATGGGTATTCAAAACAATTATGTATATGATGTCACATAGCATGACGCCATGGCTGTAACTCAAGTTAGATTTTTAAAAAAACACAGTCAACGGTAAAATCATAGTCTGCAACATAAATAAACCAGTAACTCCTTTATATATTTATGAAACCATTCTCTTATTTAATGCATGAAAAAAAATTAACTTTTCATGTCAACAACAACAACAACAACAAATATTTAAAAAATAACTTTTGATGTCATAATATTTACTTAAAAGTAATACACTGAGTCTGCCATGGCTAGCAAAGTTTTTGTTGTGTTTTTTTCCCTCCATTAAATGATTGGAATTTTTTTCTCTCCATATATGCACACGAGTAGGCATTGTCGATATACTCTTGCGTAACAGACATTCCGATGACCTACTTACTGACCAGTCTAATCTTCCAATTATGTGCAAATATTCACCTAGTAGCAGCGAGTCTGTTCCATCATGGGGGGAGGGTGTGTACATTGTAGAGTGGGGAAAATGAGTTGTGCGTACAGAAGATGCATTTATTGCCGCTGACCTCAGTTAGATTTCAATTAGTAAATACTATAACCTATGTAATAACGTTTTTTTCCTTTCTTCAAATAAAAAAAGCATAGTCAATATGTGAAATCCAGATCGACAGTTCAAGCTTCAAATGTCTGTATTTTAGAAAATGTTTGACCTCACGACAAAATGCGCTCACACCTGAGAAGAAGTACTTTATACTTGTAACGATATACAGATTGTGTTATTGATATCGCTGCAGTCAACTTCCATCGTCTACTATAGTCTGGCTTATTAATTCTTTACGGATATCCATTTTGCCCACAATAGTATTATATAAGAATAGTTGGCAATAAATACGTGTTGTAAATTATTATAAATTGAAAATATAATTTGAATGTTTTGACATGGCCTGTTACCATGCATAAAAGTCAAATAAAATAAATGACGTAATGTTAAAAAATTTGTTCTTATTTCATACTTTCACGCTGTCGGTTTTGAGTTACTGATATCACTAACTATAAACTGGGAGAGTAAAATACTAAAGCTGTGGTACTCAATTGAAATACTGATATTACTACTATAAACTGGGATGGCAAAATTATAAAACTGTAGCACTCAGAAGGCAATAAACTAAATGGGATACCAAACAGAAACGCTGCTAAAAGGTTGGAAATCTTTCATACATCATAACTATTAGTAGAACATATTTTTAGTTAAATAAACGACGAATTAAATATTAATTTTTGCTCTAAAATGTTTTTATGATCGCCATTTAAAGATTTGTAAATTCAAATTCTAGAAAATTACACATCTTACTGAAGTAGACGGTTTTAAATATTGTAAAGTGCCAAATTTTCGGTCAAATCCATTAAATAACACTTAGTCCTAGCCAGCAGCCATTCGTTAGATTTATGGGACATTCTGCACGGAGAGATATTTTTCTAATCGGTTCACCCAGTTAACTGTGTTTGCTTAAATTATACTGACCACGACCTCCTGGAAGGAGCAGTCTCTCACGAATCATGTCAGAATTGATTTGAAATAGACAGCGTGGTATTTTGACACGCTGACGAAAAGATTTCAAGGGGAGCGCGAGAAATTATATTGTTTCATATTGGTCGGTGTGAAATAAGGGGTTTGTTCTATACAAGGAAATCTTAGAAATATATATCCACGAGTTAAAAGGTTGCCCCAGTCTTGGAAGTACCTCTGCAAGAGAGGGCAAGGTTGAAAAAAAACCCAGCGTGGAACTGAAATAAAGACTCCGGAGGTTACTTTTTTTTACAGCAGTGCCTTCGAAAACAATAAGCTCAGGAAAGTCCGCCGAATCCAACGGTGAGAGGCGTACCAAAAACACGAGGTATTTGTTTCAAATCCACACTTATGATGATGTAATCGATATAATGTTTCTTCGTTACAGGTCTGCATGATTTGTTGATACATTTATATGAATAGTTTCATTTGTTACATTAATTTTGTAATGTGCTTTTGAATTATGAATTAGAATTCGTACCTTAATTCATAGCAAGAATGATGTAGTGTTAATTGATGTGTAAAAAACACAATGTAGAGTTATGATTGGAAATTGTTATGTTCATTCTTGAATTTATCATATTGTTTGAATATTGATTGTGTTCTAAGATTTAATGTCTTACTTTAAGTAATGAGTTACGGGAATACATTTGAATTCCCCGAGTTTTGATATCGTAGATAATTTAGCGACAGTGTATAATGCATTAGGTAAAAGGAGACCGAATTAACAGGTGTTTTAGCTGTATTGATCTGAAGACATGTGTAATTGATTACTAGCCGTAAAAATGTTACCACTGATAGTAATGTCTGATTGTTCGAACCAGCAAACCGGACAGTCTCTGCTATTAAAGTGTAACAAGAGACTTAGTGCGTTCTACTTTTTCTTTTGAAAGGAAAATAGTTTTTATTTGGAGAGAGCAGTGCGAAGATAGATGAGATACACGACGGGGAAAAGTAAAATTGTGCAGTAAGAGTTGCAAGGAGCATACGTTAACACAGAGGACAAGTTCGAGGAGTGAGCAGAGAAAACTGTTCGACGAAACAGGTCATGAAAAATGAACAACGTGGACGATTTTTATTGAACACTCAATTTTTATGATGAAATTAGCTATCAGCCATAAAACGGCTAGATTTGTTTAATTCTATATGCCATTTATTTGAAATTCGGTTAATGTAAATTCTGAAACCACGTGTATTCAGAGGGAAAGGAAATTTCACTGTGTATGTTTTCTTTTTTTCTTTTTTTTGTGATTAAATTGTTTATTTATCTTTACGGGGGCTCGTAGTTTCTTTGTTCAATATATTATCTCAGTTTACCATATACATTCTATACTCCAACCGGGCGATTACACCGTGGGCGGTCATCTCCTAGATAGCGAGTATTAAGGGGAAGAGGTTTAGAGTGTTGTTCTTCCAAGTTGTACAATACCTCTGACAAGTGGGCTTGTGCAATATTGTACGAATAACGCTCAGGACCCGAGACCCCTGTCACAAATATCTACATCACCTATACGACTTTTACTATAACTGGTCGCTAAAAGTCGGACATAGATGCAATAAAAGTAAGGAAACATACAAAGATTAAACAAATATGAAATTACCGTTGACAAAGGACATTACATCAATATTACCATTATATCAATCGTAGACAGACAGGCCTAGCACATAATGATTAGAATACGTAGTATGTGGTAAGCCGATTTGGGTCATCAGAGTTTGTTATCGGCCGTGAACGTTAATGGGCTGACTTAGCTATGGGCCGAGTAGTTCCGGAATAAAAACAAAATGACAACTGGTGGGCAAGCGGAGTCTAATAGACAATATGAAAAACAAGAGGAGTCTAATAGACAATATGAAAAACAAGAGGAGGCATTCAGAAAGGATATAGCTGGCAGCCAGGACACTATGTTTTCTTTTCACAAAATTCAGCTATCTTACACGAAAATTATGAGAATATCTCTGATCAGGACTGGATAGCAGAGATTCTTAGTAATATCTTCATCAATGACGATGAAGGTATTGACAATAACCTTATAACTTACAATGAAGATTCAAAGCATACTGGCTATCAAAAAGACATTCAATATGTCTACATGATTTAATTTCTCTCATGTCACTGAAGACGTTACATCTAATGTCATATAAGACATCAGCGTTAAAAAGGCAGCCTGGACTAATATTTTTTTTTAACGGAAAATATTAAAACTTGGAACTCAGTCACTGACTGGTTCTTTTACCAAACTCCCAGCATGACTAAAGAAAGCACAGGTGGTCCCGATATACATGCATAAGAAAAACGATCTACTTGGCAAAAAAAAAAAAACTAACGTCGTGTCGGTATTATTTCAAAAATATGGAAACTCTTCGAACGAGCGATCTGCTACTGGATCGCTCATTACTCTGACAATATTTTACACCCAGTCCTCTCTGCTGTTAGAAAAGGTTTCAGCTGTCAAACTACACTAATGCGACTTCTGCAAGAACTGCGCTTAGCCTAAGACCAGAACAAATATGCTGCACCTCTTTTGAAGGATTTATAAATATAAAAAAATGTTCGACTGTTTACACCACAAATTCCTCCTTCAGAAACTCTAAGTATATGGACTTTAAGTTTCTAACGTAAACACCATGTCACATTACCTCTCAAACAGAAGACAATGCATCAAAATAGAAAACTCAATCAGTTCATTGGCACACATATATACAGGGGTAGAACAGGAATCATTTCTTGGACCCATAATTTTAATATCTTTATTAATTACGTCTTCTTTTTCATAAATGATCCTGATGATAACATACGTTCACCACAATTTTACGAAATATACTTTGGAAACGGAGTGAAATGATTTAATCAGATAGTTTACCAATAATGAAATAAAAGAAACCCCTGATAAGTTCCAAGCTCTTGCACTTGGAAAGAATCCAACGAACAGTTTACAACTTTCACCTCCAGCGAGACTAACATAGCTTATAAAATCTCTCTAAAACTACTAGGAATCACTTTGTCCTTCATGCTAAACTTTAGTCAGGAAATCAATGAAATTTAGCACCTAGGTAATTAAATGTTCTCAAAAGATTTGGAAAATACCTTACAACCGGAGGAAGACTGTCGGTGTATCACTATTTCATCATTGCAAACTTTAACTACTGCCCCCTAATCTGGCATTTAAGCAGTCTCATTAATGCGAACAAACTTTCAAACTCCATGTCTTTATACATTTCAAGACACCTTATTTTGAACTCTTGGATTAGGCAAATGTTTCAACTCGTCATATCTGAGGGAAAAAGGTCATGGCAGTTTAACTATTAACAATTTTAAACCAGGAATGTCCGACATACTTAAACGATCAGGATTTATTTACAACAATCTTGACTTACTCATTTAGGTAAGGAAACACTGTTGAAAGAGATTAGAATATTGTCACGTAAAATGATTTTCAGGCATGGATTAAAAACATAATATATAAGTGAGGGAGGGATTTACAGTTTTAGCAAAGAAGCATAATTTTACAACTAGAAAATATTCATGTAATTGTTGAATATATTTCATTGTTGAAGTAAATTATTACTGTATTGATTTATTTTCAGTAAAATAGCTCAAAGGACTGAGATAATATTTTTCTTATTTTGTGCTGAAATTCCGACTCGAAACAAAATAGGTCTATTGTATATTGTAATTCAAACAACAACAACGCCAGCCGTTTTTTTAAAACACATTTTCAATAGCAAGTTAATGTGTATTCTAATGTATGTCATTGTTAAATCTAAAATTGTTTTAAAAAAAATATGTTGATCCCTGACTCACTGGCTATCACCATTATGGACACGTCTACTGAGAGAAAAAGAGTGTGTCGAGAATCAGGGGTTTCTGAAGAAAGTATAATAAGTGTGCTGACGGGCAAAGCAAGCAAGTTTGAGGACAAAAACCGTTGCGGTCTGGAATATGTTAACTTTGGCTAAGAACCCCATCCGCCCTTTTCAGGGTTAGCCAGATCAATTGAAGAGAGATACGATTTCTACTCTTATTTTGGACCACTCGGCCACCTAGATCCCGACATTATGTTTGTGTACATATGTGAAAGTGTGTGTACCAAAATTTCTAATCCTTTTCGTTGGATGCATGTTTCGATATTATTACAAAAACTAGTGCGAGATTATATAGGTGGTGTTTGAATTGTAGATCAAATACCTGGTGCTGGACTGTAGTGGTGTATATTTGGATAATTATTCAAAAGAATGTGCTGGGTTGTGTATGTCGTGCGTTTGAATGGCAATATATTTTCACTTCTTCCATACAACGGTTTATATATTTTATTCACTTCACCATTTTACATTATTAAATTTTCTATTGTCATTATCCATATTTTCTCCTATAATACAAATCCCATGTTTAACATTTCTTCCAATTTTGTATAGTATTTCTCCTTGTACTGCAAGAATCATCTCCATGGAAACCTGCTGGCGCATATTTCATTGTGACATGTTTCCCAATATCCACACACAACTACTGATAATTAGTTAAATCTTCTCAGAGAAACATTTCCCAATCAACCTCGTCTAATTGTCACCTCTGTCATAGGTCTCATGCGAGTATTACTTCTGATATGTATAATAGGAAGTTGCAGCCTCGAACTTTATGGTGGCTTTTAAAGTCAACGATTACCAACAAAAAAAAAAAAAGGCACTGATAACAGTTTGATAAGATAGTCAAGATCAAATCGATTGAATGGAGTGCTTGTCTGAAGACCTATTGAGAAAAGTTTTGTGCATGGACACACCTATATCGATTAGCGATTACAACCATTCCACTGGTGTCTGGGGAAGGAGAAAGGAGTGGAGGTGGAAGTGGAAGTGGCTTGTAAAACTATCCATCCCCCAAAAAGTAAAAATATACTATCGTGCTTGGATTTGCAGACAAAACAAACATGAATGCATCGTATTTGTTGAACACCCATTCCCCATCCCTCACAGCTGGCTCCTATTTTATTTTGCTGTTTATACTGATCGACAGTTTTCGTGCGGCTTCATCAGTATTTCTTGACAAACTGGATTAGATTTTACGATTTTCAGCAAAAGGTGAAAGGAGTGGAGGTGGAAGTGGCTTGTAAAACTATTCATAAATGCTTACTATTTCGTTCATAAAAATTTCAATGTTGATGTTATTAAACAATGCATTAAAGATCACCTGATCAACAGATGATATCTGTACGGTGGAAAGGTCAGACTGTCGTAATTTCTGATTGGTAGAAATGAAAGAGCTTGTTGACTAAATTAGTTATTTCGAAATATTTAGATTACTCACCGAAAGCCTGAAATCGCATTCTGGCCATAGCAATCTAGATATCTGGACATAGCATACTAGATATCTGGACATAGCATACTTGATATCGCGATGTTAGCATCATATGAATTTCTATAAAAGGATGTAGAACACGATATCACTCAGGTTTAAAGTTGATATCGATTTTGAATAAGTGTTGAGGAGTTTTATTAATTTACAACTGTTCGTTAAAATTACAGTGATTGAAACCTTTATCATAACAAACATAATCCATGTATTGGATTATTGTAAATTTATTCAAAGTCTTGAATATGTTTATATCTTTCGATTTATCGTGAAGCATTCAAGGACAGTTTTATTTTATTTTTCTTCGAATTCACTTCAAGACATTTGCATTTAAAACAGCGATTTCTTCTGTACTGTTGACACATCAGTACATTATTGGTGTCCTTCGGAATACCTTTGGAACAAATTGGGATTAGATATAATCTATTAAAATTAACAAAACATTTAGGAAATACAAATTCATACCATACTGTAAGTTATTTTTAATTCTTTCGCTTGGTTTTTAGGAAAATAAATTAATGTTTTGAATTTTTTAAAAAAAATTATTGGTAATCTCTCTTTCTTGTTACGCAGTTGAAGCTCCTGTGTAGTAATAAGAAAAAGAATTGACCTTAACTTTTATAGGTTTTACTTGACCGTGTCCCACAAGTCATAAAAATGTAACACAAGCACGGCAAAATTCACTTTTCCCTAAATTATATGTCTAATTTGCTTCACTGCGTCGATCAAAAACATTTCCGAATCGTTTTCAAGTGATAGTTCTAATTGTGGTAGATTGCGACGTGATCGATGTAAGAATCATATTTATATAGACCAGATATCATTTTGTTAACTTACCTTTGGAATGTCCATCTGGAGTTACGAATACCTAAGTTTCCTTTGCTCTTTCTGTGAGTGAAATTTGCCAGAATCCATTCAAAAGGTCGAACTAAGTTTAAACATATTTTGCATTTCCATTTCTGTCAATGCTGTTTTCCAATGATGGTATTGGAAAATTAATGTTTTGGTGAGACTTCACATTTCTATATTCAGCACAAATATGGAAGTATTTTTGGGTTTCTACACAAAAAAACATGGTGAACTCCAGTCACATTTATTTGGTTCTATGACATTATTCTCCAGCAAATACCGAATATCGTTCTTCAAACATCCATGTAAGGATGCTGTTTCACAGCTGTGGAATCTACAATTCCAAAAGGTTTTATTTGTTAGTGTTGGAACAGCTGAAAACATGCTCATATTCACTTAATAGCTGATTTACTTCACTCTTGTCTTGTGGCAGAATATAGTTTTTGGTCCAGATTTCCATAGGATGCAATGTTTAAAGATGGCTAATTATTCTCGGCAGAAATGCAAGGCTCTAGAAATGACATAAATTCACGATCAATAGGATCGTGATATAATAATTGGTTGTTTTGTATTCAGTGCGAATGTCCGTGACTAGTTCTGTTGAATTTCGATAGACGAGATCTGACGAGATTGGGAATATTTGTGATCTCAGGAGACGGAAATCGTGACATTTAGGCATGGAATAATTAGTTTTATTCAAACGAAATACGTCTACACAAACCTGACTGCACAGTGGGAAAGAGAGTACAGTCTGTAAGTACGAGGTCGATGACCTGAAGAGAGAGAGAGAGAGAGAGAGAGAGAGAGAGAGAGAGAGAGAGAGAGAGAGAGAGAGAGAGAGAGAGAGAGAGAGAGAGAGAGAGAGAGATGCTAATCGACCATTCGCAGGGTCATGGAAACATCAGTTGATGCTGTTATGTCAGGCAATCTGCGTTCGTTCACTCTTCTAGAAGAAAAAGGATGGCTAAACGAATTCACATAATTTTCTACCTCTATATTTTGCGAATGTTAATATTTGCGTCATTTGTTCTGCTTATGGATTTGATTAAACTGTTGTATTTCACAAATGTGTGTGTGTGTGTGTGTGTGTGTGTGTGTGTGTGTGTATGGCCTCATTTTATTCTTTTCTGTATCTGAGCTCAGTTTTGTTATTTCATCCTTTAATTTCATATTGTACTTTTTTGAGTTCACTCGATCCAGGCAACATCACTATGATCGATTACCTCCAAGATAAGGATAACCACCGCTACACATATCATAATTAGTACTTTGTTGAACTGAGAGTGAAGAACTTTGCCAATAAGTACACTTTATAATACTCTCTTGGCCATTTCAAATTTTCAGAAAGTTTCTCAAATGAGGAAAATATTGATCTGTTTCATTTTCTTTAAAAGGCAGGACTGGCCTAATATGTATGCTAACATCTAACCATGAACTTGTGTATAACGGGGAAGGGGTGAGTGGGTGTTCTCTACATATCAGTTTTAATTCTCTTAATTTAAATAATAATAATAATAATGAGGACTTTGTATAGCGTCTAATCTTTGAAAGCTCTAAGCGCTTTACACCATCAATAATGATATGACTACACTACAGAACAACAAATGACAAAAACAATGAAATTGGAAAACAAAAACATGCTGAAAATATATAAGATACAAAACATGATTACCGGTAGGTCGCTAAGTTTGTCCTTGAAGTCGAAACAGGTGAGTCTTGAGAGCACTCTTAAAAGGGATCAATGTGTCTTTGTGTCTAATTTCAATGGACAATTCATTCCACGTCACCGGGCCATGGTATGCAAACGAACGTTGTCCATATGACTATAAATTGCAAATCCCACTCCTCTTTCTTCATTTGTATTTTCGTTTCTCCTTCTTTTTCCTTTTGTTGCATTAGCATTTCTGTAGCTTATTTCTCTTTTTGTATCTATCTTACTATTTCCCTTGTTTTTTTTTTAAAACTGTAATTCTCTTAATTTCCTGTGTTTACCAGATAGAGGCCAACTAATCAAATCCGAAGCACTTTTATCATGATTACCCTTTTTCATCAAATACTGAACCAAAATATTGT
This sequence comes from Unio pictorum, assembly GCA_030141615.1. Classification (NCBI taxonomy): domain Eukaryota; kingdom Metazoa; phylum Mollusca; class Bivalvia; order Unionida; family Unionidae; genus Unio; species Unio pictorum. The sequence continues at coordinate 2,149,806 of JARLTB010000219.1, read as the reverse complement.
GTATCTCTTGGTCCATTAAAGAAGCCTTCATTTCAGAAAGATGAGAGAGTTTGGAAAGCTCAAGACATTTGTCCTTGTTTAAGGAATCTAACCATTTCTGGTTTGGATCTGAAACAAAGTCTTCCCCTTGAGATGACACTGTTAAGCTTGTTGGCTTTTCAAATGAGTTGCTGTGGTATATTGACTGCAGTCTTGATGTATCATAATTATATAATGCAAAATCTTTACATGAATACACAGTAATTCCAAAGTAACTCGTAAATCCTAAAGGCTGAGAACTTTTGAAATTCCAATAAATAACTGAAATAAACAAATAATTCACACAACTATTTCACTTGTCTTAAATAGTTGTTTGTATAGGAATAACTAATTTTCAGTACAAACAAATGCCATAGGCTACCAACAAACTCAAGTGGGTCACTCTGACAATCAGGTGCTATTCTTCTGCTAAACAATTACAATGGATGTTGACAATCAGGAGCTAATATTTTGTCAATGACATAGGGTGCCGAAAAACTCAATGAAGTTGGTAGCCTGATAAGCAGAAACTATTATTGTGCTAAACAATGATATAAGCTGTTGGCAATCAAACTCAATGAAGTGGGTAACTCTGACAATCAGGGAATAGTATTGTCCCAATGAACTTGGCTGCTGATGATCAAATTCAACCAAGCTGCTACAACATTTGGATCAAATCCGCCAAAAAACTATTGGAGTTATTCTGCAGACACTAATGTTGAGCATATGGAAGGAAGGATGGATGGATACAGAAAGGTCCAATTTAATAATTTAATGCTCCTTTTTCCATAAAAAAAAAACAGGAAACCAAATCAAATGTGCTTTGCCAAGTGTTCATACTTACAAATTAAGCAATCTGAAAATTGTGAAGATTTGTTTTGTACTTTTCACTTTTAAATTTATGGGAAAATAAAACATAAAAGCTTTAGACAAATATTAATATTACACATTAAACATGAAGTTAAATACAGTCACTCATATTAGCCTTTATGTAGGCTGTTGATCTGTGTAGCCGAGGATTAGGAACTCTATTTCTTTTTGGAAAAGTATGGGTCATATGAGAAATGAGAGAATTGGTAGACACTGTTATGTTTAACATACATCAACTGAAGTATATAATATCAACTCTTTAGTTTTACTACAATTAATGCTATCAATTAACTTTAGGAAATTTAAGATCTAGTGATTATTTATAAGGCTCCATAGAATGAACAAGTTTACAAAATATTAGGGATTAAAAGACTAGGAACTTGCATTTATAGAAAGATCTTAGTGATACAGAAAGTATTTGACTTAAAAATAAGCCCCTCCCCCCTCAATCTTTAGCACAGAGTTTTAAACATTTTTGCTGATGCTGCAAACATTGCAATACACAAGACAAAAATTCACACAGAAATTAAAATGACATTGAAAATGCACAAAAGTTGTATGAAATATTTTAATGCTCAAGAATGTAGCTAAAATAGATCAAACAATTTATCTAGTGATTGACACTAAGAGAAAGATTAGTCTACCCTGTATGTTATTTTAGACAAGAACAAATGATAACAGTTTTACTTTATTAGTACAATAAAAATAAAGAAATGGAGATGAAAAAATCTTCCAACGTTAACAATGTTGGTGTTTATATTATTTTGTGTCCTGGAAATTCAGGCAAGCAGTGTTGACTTTAGTAATATTTGAGTAGGTACAATACATCTAGTAAGATCTTAAGCCGTATAAATGTACTGAAACTGTTTATTTCTAGCATCGACAATGTACTTCTCACTCCAAGTATCCAGTAAAACATTAAATGCATTAAAATAAATCTATCCATCTTATATGACTTTCATCTCAATAAACAAATTTTAATTTAAACACTGGCTTTGCAGCAAAAGGTTTTGAAACTAATTAATATATATCAAAAGATTTAAAATAAAACAACAATGATTCGACATTGAACAAATAGATAATCCTATTAAAATGTGTTAAAATAATGTAACATGTAATAAAACGTGTTCAAATAACAATATGTCAAGATTTGAATATAGAAGACAAAGCTTAAATTCTCTGACAGTCTCATCTATGCTGAGAAAATACTTGACATTTGTAGATAAAACTTACAATGTTAAAGAAAACTGCTGTATCATATTTATTTTAATTTAGGCATTCTGTTAAATTTACCCTTACTTTAAATCGGAGAGTGCATGTGTATAACACATTTCTTGGGAGGTTTTAATTTTGGAGGTGCCAAACTGTGTAGTTTAAATGTTCAGAGATTTGACAAATACTACTTCTGAGATGTTAAC